>PVJL010015794.1:0-23036 GCA_004026885.1 Lyroderma lyra
AAAGAAAGAATTCATGATATAGAAGATAGGAATATAGAATTTTCACAGAAGGAAGAAGAGAGAGATTTGAGAGTCAAAAGAAATGAAGAACTATGCAAGAAATAACTGACATCATTAGAAAAAACAACATAAGAATAATAAAAGTATCAGAACAGGCAGACCAGAAATTCACAGAGAGCTTACTCAAAGAAATAGTGGACAAAAACTTTCCAAACTTTGAAAAGAACTCAAACCCCAAATTCAAGAAGAAAATAGAACTCTTAACTACCTGATTTCCAGTAGAATTTCTCAAAGGCAGATTATACTGAAAATGTTAAAGTTCAAGGACAAAGAATTTTCAAGGCAACCAGGGAAAAAATGGATTGCAATCTATAAAGAAAAACCTATCAGGGTGTCATCAGACTTCTTAGCAGAAACTTTACAAGGCAAAAGGGAGTGGAATTACACATTCAAAGTATGGAAAGAGAGAAATTACCGCCAAGAATAATTTATACAGCAAAGTTACCCTTTAAATATGAAAAAGGAATGAAGATCTTTTCAGACATACAGAAGCTGAGGGAATTCTCTAGCACAAAGTCAGCATTTCAGGAAATAACTTCCATTTCAAGGAGGTTATTTGACCCAAAACAAAAGGCCAAAATAAATGGCAAAAAGATTGAGCAACAAAAACAGAAAAGGAGAGGAAGTAAAGGATAAAATATCCGAAACAGAATACAGATAAGAAGCATGCTTAAGAAAAGGAGCCGTTACATACATGAAGCTTTTGTTATATTAGACCTCATATAAACTACTAAACCCCCCAAACCAAAAGAAAACAAAACACAAAAATCCTCAAAACTAAGATACATAACCAAACCCAATAAATAAATAAATAAATAAATAAATAACGACCAGACAAAAACAAACAAAAAAGCAATAAAATAGAATGAAAAATTGTAGAACACAATCAAACTAAAAAAACTGACAGAAAAAGCAAAGAAAAAGTCATGACACCAAGCTGCTAAAAATCAGAAGATAAAATGGCTGTAAGAAATTTTCACATATCAATCCTCACACTAAATGTAAATGGACTGTAATCACTATTAAAATGGCACAGAATAGCAGACTAGATTAAAAATAACAAAAAATAAAAATAAAATACAGCAAAACAAAAAATTAAAAACAAAAACAAAAACAAATACAAAAGTACCCCTCATTCATATGCTGTCTCCAAGAGGTACACCTCAGCCACAAAAACACAAAAACAGTGAACACTAAAAAAAAATTGACTGGATCAAGAAATAAAAGGAGAGATTAAAAAATAAATAGCAACTAATGAAAATGAAAATACAACATACCAAAATTATTGGGATGCAACAAAAGCAGTCATGAGAAGAAAATTTATATTATTACAGGTGTATTTCAAGAAATAACAAATATAACAAATAAATAGCCTAACATTGCCATCTTAAAGAACTAGAATGAAAAAGGCCAAAAGTTATCAGAAGAAAGAAGATAATAAAAATTAAAGCAGAACTAAATGAAATAAAGAACAGAAAAAGTATAAAACAAATTAATGCAACAAACACCTGGTTCTTTGAAAAAATCAATAAAATTGATAAAATTCTTGCTAGGCTTATCAAGAAACAAAGAAAAGAGAAACAAATAACCAAAATGAAAGGGTAGAAATTATGACTGATACCACAGAAGTACAAATAATAATATGAAAATATTATGAAGGACTATATGTAATGAAATTTAACAAACTAAAAGCAATAAACAAGTTTCTAGAAACACATAGTCTACTTAGACTGAACCAAGAAGAACTGGATAATTTAAATAAACCAATCAACAATAAGGAAATTGAAACAATCATTGAAAACCTCCTCAACCTCAAAGCCCAGGACCAGACGGCCTCACCAACGAATTTTATCAAGCATTCAAAGAAGAATCAATGGCTATCCTCCTCAAAATCTTACAAAAAATTGAAAAAGAGGCAATACATTCCAATTCATTCTATGAGGCCAACATAACCCTAATACCAAAAAACTGGTAAGGATAACATAAATAAATAAATAAATAAATAAATAAATAAACCAAAAAACAAACAAACAAAATAAACTATAGACCAATATCTCTGACGAACACAGTTGCAAAAATTGAAAACAAAATACTAGCAAATAGAATCCAACAATGCATTAAAAAGGTTATACGCTATGATCAAATGGGATTCATCTAAGGGACACAAGAATGGTTCAACATATGCAAATCAATCAATGTGATACACAACATAAACAAACTAAAAGATAAAAAACATATGATTATACCAATTGATGCAGAAAAGGCATTTGACAAGATACTACATCCATTTATGATCAAAACACTTAATAAAATGGGTATAGAAGAAAAATACCTCAACATAATAAAGGCCATATGTGAGAAGACCTCAGATAATATCATAGTGAATGACAAAAAGCTGAAGGCCACTGCCCTAAAATCAGGAACAAGACAGAAATATCCCGTCACCACTGTTTTTACAAGTTCCAGCCAGGGCAATCAGGCAAGAGGAAGAAATAAAAGGCATCCAGTTTGGGAGAGGAAAAAGTTGAACTGTCACTTTTTGCAGATGACATGTTCCTTTATATAGGAAACTCCAAAACTTTCCACTAGAAAAGTATTAGAAACAATAAACAGATACAGTAACATTGCAGGATACAAAATCAATGTACGAAAATCAATTTCATTTGTATATACTAACAATGAAATTTCAAAAAAGAAATGAGAAAAACAATACCTTTTGTGATTGTAACAAAAAGAATTAAGTACCTGGGAATAAACTTAACCAAATACGTGAAGGACTTATACACTGAAAACTACAAGACACTACTAAAAGAAATTTAAGAGGACACAGGAAATGGAAAGATATTTTGTATTCATAGATTGGAAGAATCAACATAATTAAAATGGCCATCCATACTACACAAAACAATATACAGATTTAATGCAATTTACATCAAAATCTCAAAGACATTCTTTCAAGAAATAAAGAATCATCAAATTCATGCAGAACCAAAATGACCCTGAATTTCCAAAGCAAGCCTATGAATAAAGAATAAGGCTAGAGGCATCCCACTCCCCAATTTCAATCTAAACTACAATGTGTCAATAATTAAAACAGCTTGGTATTGGCAGAAAAACAGGCAAACAGACCAATGGAATGAAACTAAAAAACCCAGAAATAAATTCACCAATATAAAAACAGATAATTTTTGACAAAGAAGCAAAAACCACAATAGATAAACCCTCTTCAGTAAAAGGTGCTGGGAAAATTGGAAAACCACATACAAAAGAACAAACCTGAAATGCAAACTGTCACCATATACCAAAATTAACTCAAAATGTATTAAAAACCTCCCCACAAGATCTGAAACAATATTGGTACTAAACTTATAGAACTTGAGGTCAAGGAGGACTTCAAGAACCTGACCTCAAAGGCAAGGGAAGAAAAAGTTAAAATAAATAATTGGGACTATATCAAACTAAAAAGCTTCTGCACAGCAAAATAAACCATAAACAAAGCAAATAAACAACCAACTAAATGGGAGGAAATATTTGCAAACAACACCTCTTTTAAGTGGCTAATATCTAAAATATATGAAGAACTCATTAAACTCAATAACAGAAAAACAATCCAATTAAAATATGGGCAGATACTTCTCCGAAGAAGACATATTAATACAAATGGCCATCAGATATATGAAAAAATGATCAACTTCACTAGCTATCAGGGAAATTGCAAATCAAAACCACAATGAAATACCACCTTACATCTGTTAAAAATGACCATTATCAACAAGACAAGGAATAACAAGCGTTGGAGCCATTGTGGAGAAAAGGAACCCTCATACACTGCTGGTGGGAATGCAAACTGGTAAAAGTATTATGAAGGACATAATGCAGTTTTTTCAAAAACCTAAGATTAGAGTTACCATATGACTTGACAATCCCCCTTCTGTGTATCTACCCTCAAAATTTGAAAACCTCAATATGCAAAGATATTATATATGTATGCCCAATGTTCATCAAAGCACAATTAATAATGTCCAAGTCATGGAAACAACCAAAGTATCCTCTGATAGACGACTGGATAAAGAATTTGTGCTACATTTACACAATGCAATGCTACTTAGCCATAAGAAAAACTGAAATTGGGCTGTTTATAAAAACAATGATGGACCTTGAGATCATCATTTTAGGTGAAATAAGCCAGGAAAAAGAACACCAAGAATACATGATTCCATCATATGTGAAACATAAAACTGAAAGCAACAAAGAAACAAAAACTCATGGACAAAGTCAATAGTTTAGTGATTACGTGAGGGGAAGGGGGTTCGGGGTGGGGAAGAAGGCTTGGGGACTCAACTATATGGTGATGGATAGAGAACTGACTCTGGGTGATGAACACACAATGCAAACCTAGATGATGTATTGTAGAATTGTATACCTGGAACCTATGTAACTTTTACTAACCAATGTCATTTCAATAAATTTAACAATAAAAAGAAAGAATCAAAACACTAGATAGTTGTGGGTTTTTAAAAATTGTATGTTGATAAAGCAAATCTTAAATGCACACATACAGACTTTTTACAAAAAAAAAGTATTCCTGAGAAATTCTATGTAATTTTTTTGTAAAATAAAGCCACATTTATATGTAAGTAATGTATATATTTAATAATATATAATTATATAATAAATGTACAAATTAGTAATAAATATATGTATTTAGTTATAAATACTATTATTTTAAAATATAAGAAAATATCTATTTGCTTACCTTTCTTCTAATATTCTAATTTTACATTTGAGTTTCCTTGAAGTGAGGTTTACTTACTATTTTGTAACTCAGGTAACATGTTTTTTTATGTAAGAACTAAAAATGACTTTATTTCAGAGAAAACTGGCTTCCAAAGGTCACTAAGGAATCTAACAACTCAGCAAAAATCTCATCTATTGACTTAGGATTGATTTGCTTATGAAACTTTGCTGGTTTATTTTATCTTCATAATTATTAATGTTATGTAGATATGCAAATATCAACACATTGTTTATTCAAACACTTAAACATAATGGGAAAATTGCAATATTTAAATTTGTTCATTTTATCTAACAGAGAACATTTGATATTATACTCTTGAATTTTTTTTTTTTACATGGACATTTTCACCCTTACACTCACAGCCAAAGACAGTCATGTAGAAGGTCAACGTGATAGGATGGAGGAAAACTCTCTATCTATTGTGGGAAGATATACAAAGTCAGAACATTCGACATTTTAACCAAAAGAAAAGAAGTAAAAAATGACAGCAGGCTTGGGATTTGATTAATTATATTTTATGCTTTAAATTAAGAATGAATTCACCTATCTCAATAAATATGCAAAGATTATGAGATTACAATTGATTTTTTCATGTCTTTAAATTCACCTATTTACTTTATCATTTTAATTGAGATGTTGAAGGGGCTGAGATTTTCAATCTTCATTCTTATTGTTAAAACCCTTGCAAAAAAATAATGTACGAGTATAAACCATGAGTTTCTTAATTATTAAGTGTTCATTCTTACATTGTCAACTTCTTAACATTATTTGTGTGTGTGTGTGTGTGTGTGTGTGTGTGTGTGTTTGCTCCTTTCACTTATTTACATAACCAGAATGGTTTTAAATGTTTCCATCTAAAACTATGTAGTCATTAATCAGTTGTCACTCCTCACATATTATAGTAACTTTTTAAAAACCATCATACCCTGGCAAAATTACACAATAAATGTTCTTCATTTTTCTTGTATTAAAAATTCTCTGTTTTAGCATTCCTGTTCAACTTTTAAAATGCATTTTACATTAAAAAATCCAATAGAAATTTTAAAATGGTGGATTGTATAGTTGATTATTTGTGGTGGTATTGTGTAATATATTTTACTGGCTCAAAGCATTTTATAATAGGATTTCTCCTTTTTCTCTACTCTTGACAATAATTATTAAAGGTCTTACAATGTTCCAGACACTGAGACCACAGAGATAAATAAAGAATTCCAGCTTTCAAGTTTGGTCACAGATTAATGAACAAGACATGCAAAAGTGCAGTGCAATATGATAGATTCTAAAACTAATATGTTTCCAAAAGATTAAGGTATCAAGGAAAGACAATTCACTAAGGTATTACTTGAAAGTAATATTTGACCTGTACCTTAAAGAATGTGTAAGAATTTGTCAAATGAGAAGTTTGAAGAAAATGTATCCAACTACCCATTTTATTAAAAACAAAAAATGAAAGACAGATTTATCAAGTGGAAACTGAAACCACCTAAGGATCAGGGTTTGGAATCATTTAATAAATATTACTGAATCTTACTACTTTTTGTTTGTGTTTTGCAGCCTGCTTACAGATGGATAAGGGAGTAAAAAGTGAATTGTCTTCTTTGTACACCTAGATTATATATGAATCATAGGTTCCCTGGGTTCTTGAGGATGAACATTTTACACAAAATTGTTAACATCCATAAGAACTAGGTTTTTTATATTCAATAAATATTAATAATTGGCCAAGTTTTTTGTCTATATTTTCTTAACTGCTGATAAATGTTAATAAGCCACTCCCATTATGCTACTGTAACATTCTATATTCTGGATAGAAATGTAGTACAACCTGAAAAAATGCTCTTCAATTGTTTTATTTATATGAAGTTGGCAAGGATCACCAATATGTTATAAAAATGAATGAATATCTAGAAGAATCACCATGTGCTTAAAAAATATGAGGAAATCATGCTTTACACTTTGAATTAAAAGATAAGTTTAAGAAGAAAGTATTATTAATATAATAATGATGGTAGCAGCAACAGTACTAATTATTAAATAAAGCCCTTGTCATATCAGACACTGTGTTAAATGCTTGAGTTGAAATATTTATTTTCACAATCTATGGAAAATACTATTGTTATTTTTTTTTCAGTTTGCTGAAGAGAAAACTAAAACCAGCAGGTAAGCAAAAATTCAACCCTAACACTCTGACTGTACAGTCTGAAGTATTAACATCTGACCTAACTAAACTGCTGCATATGAAATATATACTAAATATTTACATTCCTTGCTTATGTCATATATCTAGTATATAATTTCTATTAAACTGTAAGCTTAATAGGAATTAACAGAATGACATACCAAAAAAGTCACTGTGATAACAAATCATACCAATGCTAGTAATAATGCTGGGCTAGAAGACAGCAATTAATTCCGTTGTGATTAACCCCAGTCTTCTCTGTGTGGGTGTGATCAAGTTTGAAGTACTCAAGTTCTTAAGGTCTCATTTTACAAAGTTGAACCTACAGAGGGTGGTTAGGTTCTCAAACACAGCTTTCTATATGATACTGCAGGTTGCAGGTAGGGAATACCTCACCTTGCCCAACACCATACCCAGGTACCAATATGGCACTAGTCAGCTGTGGATGTTGCCAAGTGAATACCAGTGCTCCATTCAGAATTGATATCATTCTTCATAAAGCTGTATTTCTTGGTCACTGCAGGAAATAAAAGCTGCTTTCTTCCTCAGCTCGGTTATCTGTCTTGTGGCTACCCCGCTTTTCATTTTTTCTTTCTTGTTCCATCCTCCCACAGTGAGAACCACCACTATACTCTCCTCTCCCACCCAAGACTATTTCCTTAGTGCTGTATGGCCTCCATTCTATAGTAGCCAAACACTACCTTAGATTTTCTCTCCTCTATCTCTCAACCCAAACACATTTCTAACAGGGTCCCAAGGAGGTAAAAGTATCATTTGAAATCACCTTCTCCAAACTTGTCAGTCCTCCTTTTAATAGCTTTTCTTTTCTACCCAGGAGTGAAAGTACAAATTCTACAGAAAAATAGCAAGAATTTTACAACTGTTAACTCACAGCATTCTCATTACATTAGGATGTGGCACAGAAATCATATTTATTTTTCCCAGGCTTTACTATTCAATAATGAAGCATTAAGAGCTGGTAGGGTGCAGAGAAATTCAGAAGGCAGCGGAGAGACATTGACTAGGAAGAGGGTTAGGTCTCTTAAGACTGTGGACAGATGGCCCCTAAATTGGGTCTTCAGGACCTAGGGAACAATTAAAACCTAAGATTTGAAACTTTGGTGAGTGAAAATGAAGAAAAAAGAAAAGGAACCATTTTACTCAAAGCTAAACATGTTTTTTAATATTATTTAAATATTTTATGTTAGTAAATTATTAATTATTCTTTTAGCAATTATAAAATACAGAATTATACAAAATTAAAGAGTATAACTCATTTTTCACAACTCCATTACTAATACTATTAACTTCATAAAGGTTATTACTATTTAAAATTTACTGTATATCCTTCCAAATCTATTGTCCTAAGTATTCCTATATCTTTATGTGTACATGTAAAATATAAAGAATTGTTTAAAACTTAGAAGTATTATTCTGAAACTTAGAATCTGAAACTAAAAAATAATATTTTAGAACAACTGTTTATTGTTGAAACATATTTATGCATGCAAAACAAAGGCCATTTTAAAAACAGATATGAAGATTCAGGTATATAAAATGTTTTAAACATGTGCTTTATTTTTTAATAAAATGGGTAAGGATTAACTTTGCCATACAAGGTAAAGTTGTAGAGACTTTGTTTCCAGTCTGGCATATAAGGAGTTTGTAGTCATCACTGCCAACCTCAGAGCAAAAGAAAAGCTGAACAAACAGAAAATCAACAACTGTTCTTATGTCCATCAAGGACTCAGGTCACAAGGTAAGTTGCTGCCTCCCAAAATGGAGAGGCAGACAGGAATAGACAGAGTCACCACTTCTCATAGCAGAGTCCTAGGATCAGAAACTACCCTGGAAGCTGTGAGCGGTGGGGAAAATGTTAACTTCATCGACAATTTGCTGGAGGCTTGGTACTGACAAATTTGAGACTTAAAAAACTGCAGGGATGGCCTAACTAGCTCAGTTGGTAGAGCATGGGACTCTTTAATCCCAAGGTCATGGGTTCAAGTCCCCATCCTGAATATTATTACAACCTGTAAAAACTCCAGGGAAAACCCAAAGCTTTTGAGAGTGCTCTCTCTAGGAGCCTGATTATATTTTCACAGTGAAAATGAGAGAAAAATTTTCTTATACTTCCATCAAGAAGAGTGGAAAAGCAACTTCTTGTACATATATTGGGAGCATTCTCTTCTTGCTAAAGGGCCTTCCCTCAAGAGAGATTATTTTACCAGACTATGACTACCTGGAATATCACCGGAGCCTCACCAATATGGCAAAAGGAATATATCCAAATCCAACCTCCTTTAACCTTCCTGTTATTGATAAGGTAAGGGGCAGGCCAACCTAAGAAACACTTGTGAAGGGTCACAGCTGAGGGCCATTGGCTCACTGAAAAAACTGAGACCTAATTATAAAAAACAAAATACTTTCCCTGCCTCCACACCTTACTTACCACCACATAATTAGGGCTCCTGGATAATAACAAGGTAATAAAACCAAAAAATCTGCATACATCAGGCTATTTAAGAACCTCTAGAGCAGTGGTTCTCAACCTTCCTAATGCCATGACCCTTTAATACAGTTCCTCATGTTGTGGTGACTCCCATAAAATTATTTTTGTTGCTACTTCATAACTGTAATTTTGCTACTGTTATGAATCATAATGTAAGTATTTGACATGTGTTTTCTGATGGTCTTAGGCGACCCCTGTGAAAGAGTTGTTTGACCCCCAAAGGGGTCGTGACCCACAGGTTGAGAATCGCTGCTCTAGAGGAGCTCAAAGAAAACAGAGGAGACAAAAACAAAGACACCAGGGGAAATTTTTGCCTCTAAAATCTATAGCTGTAGTAAACAATAAACACAGCTTCATATCAAGGCACAAAACATAAAGCATTATATTCAAGACCTATTTACCTCAATTCCTTTACCCAGTATGTCATGTCTGGCTTTGAAGGAAAAAATTACAAAGCATAGAAAACAAACAAACAAACAAACAAACAAAGAACACACACACACAAACTGAGGAACAGAGCAGCACCAGATATGGCAGAAATATTGAAATAACCAGACCTAGAATTCAAAACAGCAATAACTAATATGTTAAGGGTAGTAATAGAAAACCTGGAGAAAATGTAAAAGCAGATGAATAATACAAGTAGAGAGATGGAAACTCTCAGAAAGAATCAAAACAGAAATGCCAGAAATCAAAACACTACAGAAGTTAAGAATGCCATTGATGTGCCCATCAGTAGACTTGACACAGTAAAAAACAAAACAACAACAACAAAAAAACCAAAATCAGTGAGCTTGAAGAAATGTCAATAAAAACATCTAAAACTAAAATGTGAACAGATAAAAAATGAAAAAGAACAAAATATTCATGAACTATGGGACCATTATAAAAGGTGTAAATACACATAACAAATATTACACACATACTATTTTACTGTAAGATGTAACTAACAAGAAAAATTGGGAGAGGGCACATAGGAGAACGCTGTACTTTCTGTTCACTTTACCTGTAAATCTAAAACTGCCTAATACATAAAGTCAATTAGTTTATTTAAAAGTGGCAATAATTAGAAAATAATACATAAACAAGTAAATAAAATTGTAAATGAAAAAGTTAATTGCTTGAAAAAATAGCAGTGAGAACTTTTTAATACCATTCTTAGTCTAATATTTGTATAAGATCATTAAAAAGCAAGGATAAAGTCTGAATACTACCATTAATAATTATTATTTAATAATCACTTTTGACACATATTCTAGAAATAAAAATACCCTTTCTTTTCAAAGGTTAATGGAATATTTAGACTTTACTTATGTACAAAGACAATTTCAATAAATTACCCATGATAGAGTTATAGGCCATATTATGTCATTAAAATCAAGAAAGCAAGGATTTTTTAACACATTAAAAACCCCCTAATTCTAAGCATTTGAAACTACAAAATACATATTCATGTAATGGTCTTAAATAGCCTCATTTACAGAAGCAATATACAATTGCAGGCTCTTTCAATATTATAAGAACATGGACAGATATATAATCAGAGGATACTCATATTCATACACATTGGCTTTTAGTTCCTGTCCTGGTCAATACACAAATTCTCTGGGATATAATCTGGAATTGCATAAATGGCTTTAAATATATTGACACAGATAAAAAAATAATTTGGGGGTAAGAATTGATATGTAATATTATGGAAATGGTATAGAACAATTTGTTTCCATATACTGTAGTAAACATCTATCTGCTATGGAGAAAAAAAATGAAGGTTCTGTCTGATATGAAAATGAAATCAGGGTCCAGCTACATTTAGCAAGAGTAATTCTATAGTGTAATGAGACTATGCTTCCTCTTTTTTTAATTTGACAAATTGTCATTAATTATTCACCCTTTTTGTTGGTTCAGATGATTTTTTTCATATTTTATATATTTACATTTTATACTTTATTTATTTTGACATTTGATATTATTTTATATTAATTTAAGATGTACAACATGGTAGTTTGACTTTTATGTAATTTAACAAATGATTCCCCTGATTAGTCTAGTATCAACCTGGCACTGTTCTCTATGCTTTACATCCCCATGGCTATTTTGTAAATAACAATTTGTACTTCTTAATCCATTTACTTTTTCACTCTGCCCTCCAACTTCCATCCATATGTTACCTTGATTAATGTAGTACCCATTTGACACTATACATAGCTATAGTGTCTATAGCTATGACTATAGACTATATTTTTATGCTATATCCTACATCCCCATGACTACTGTGTAAAAATTAATTTGTAATTTTTAATTCCTTCTTGTTTTTTACCCATCCTCAACCCACCTCTCATCTGGCAACTATTAAAATGTTCTCTGTATCTGTGAGTTTGTTTCTGTTTGTTTATTTTGTACTTTAGATTCCAAATCACATTGCATCTGCCTTTGTCTGACATAATCCACTTAGCACAATAATTTCCAAGTCCATTCATAATGGTACAGGTGGTAAGAACCCATTATTCCCTTCCATGACCTAGTAATATTTTATTGTATGTATCCATGACCTACTCTTTATCTATTTATCTATCAACAAATACCCAGGTTGCCTTCACATCTTGGCTATTGTAAATAATGGTTCGATGAACATATGAATGCACATTTTGCCCAAAATAGTGTTTTGGATTTCTTCAGATAAATATCTAGAAGTGGGATGACTGGGTCCTTGTCTCTTTTTATGGCCTTTGTTTTAAAATCTATTTTGTTTGGTGTAAGTATTGTTATATCAGCTTTTCTTTTCATTTTTGTGAATTTTTTTTTCTCTTTACTTTTAGTCTATGTGTGCCTTTGGATCTGAAGTGAGGCTCTTTTAGGCAGCCTATGTAGTCATTTTTTTCTTTTCTATTTACTGCCTTGTCATTTGATTGGAGCATTTAATTTATGTGTACATAAAGTAATTGCTAACAGATATGTAGTTTTTGCTATTTTTTTCATATTTTTTATTTTGTTTGTTTTGTCTTCAAGAAGTCCCTCTAAGAATCCTTGTAATACTGGTTTAGTATATATGAACTCATTTAGTTTATTCTTATCTGGTAAGCTCAATTATCTGTGCTTCAATTCTAAATAATAGCTTTGCTGGGTAGAGTAATCTTGGTTGTAGGTCCTTGATTTTCATCACTTTGAATGTTCTCTGTTGCTCCCTCTGACCTGCAAAGTTTCATTTGGATAATCAGCTGACAGTCTTGTGGTAGATTCCTTGTAGGTAACTGAATTTCTCTTGCTGCTTTTAAGATTCTTTCTTTGTCTTTAACCTTTGCCATATTAATTAAAATGTATCTTGGCGTAGGCCTCTTTGGATTCATCTTATTTTTCACTCTCTGTGCTTCCTAGGTTTCTATGTCTATTTTCTTTGTCAGGTTAGGAAAGTTTTTTTTATTGTTTTTTTTCAAACAGGTTTTCTTGTCCTTCTGGTACCCCTATCATGGGAATGTTGGTATACTTGATGAGGCCCCTTAAACTCTCCCCATTATGTTGAAATAAATTTTTTTGCTGTTCTGATTGGGTGTTTTTTTCTACCTTTCCTTCTAAATCATTGATGAAATTCTCTGCTTCATCTAATCTACTTTTGATTCCCTCTAATATATTATTTATTTCAGTTATTGTATTCTTTATTTCTGTCTGACACATTTTTATGTTTTATACATTCATTTTTATGCTTCCTATCTCTCTGTTGAAGTTCTCCCTGAGATCATTGACATCCTTATAACCAGGGTTTGGAACTTGGTAAATTGCTTGGTTTTATTTTGTTTAGTTCTTTTCTTGGTGCTTAATTCTGTTCTTTTGATTGGGACACATTTCTCTGTCCCATTTTGGCTGCCTCTCTGTTTCTCTTTCTATGTATTAGGTAGGACTGCTATGCCTTCTAGACTTAGTAGAGTATCCTTTTTGTAGGAGGTGTCTTGTGAGTCCCAGTGGTGCAGTCTCCCTAGTCATTAGAGGCAGGTGCTCCAGATGTATCTTTTGTGTAGATTATGTATGCCCTCCTGTTGTAGTTGAGCCTTGGTTGCTGTTTGCATGTCAATGGGAAGGCCTGATCCTTAGGCTAACTGGTTGTGAGGATTGGTTGTGCCTACAGTAAAGGAGGTGAAGTGTAAGGGCTTACCGTACATATAAAGGTTAATTTCAGAGGGGCTCTGGTACCTGCCCAGTGTGCCCATAGGTTATATCTTCTTGGAGGTTACCAGGTGATGTTTCTGACTTTGTCCAAAGCTGGTCACCAGGGTTTTCAGCTTTGGGTTCTCCTGGGAGTGGACCCATTACAGGCCATGTTTAGCCACAGCATGTGCCTTGCCTGGTGGAATTTACTATGAGCCACAAAGCAATCCACAGATGACTGTGACCCACACTGGGCTTGGAAGTGGCTCAAAACGTGTTGGAAATGAAACTCCGGTGTCACAAATAAGTACACGGAGATTTAAATATCTCGGCAAGGCAATTTTTACTTCTGCAGAAGGGTGCATAGATGCAGACCTGGACAAAAGCTGCAAGCACCCCGAGTGGAGGGTCACACACCTTTTTATACCTAACACAAGCTTAATTAAACCTGTGTCTTGCCCTGTTGGCTAGGCCTTCAGACCTCACATTCTTAACCTCACCCAATTGGCTGTTTTATATTTTTATGACATTTCACGAGGGGGAAGGTGCGAGGGAGAGGAGACAAAGACATTCCAGTGCAGGCCATGTGACCTTTGTGTAAACAGGATGAGTTGGGGGAAAGGATAGGGACCTGCTCTAAGGTGGCTTCCTACAGTGGGTTTCCAAGGAGGAAAGTTATGTCCTTATTTGGAAGAAAAGACTTACATTCTTACAAGGTCAATCTGAGTTGAGGCTGGCTGTTGCTAGTGCCAGGCCTAGGACTGCTCAGCTAGAGGTATGAGACATGCTCAATCTAGATGCTGCTTGTTTGGGCTTTGTGAATTTTTATGGAAGTCCACAGCATAAGCTAAGATAGGTTGTTTATATGAAAGTGCCACTGGAAGTGGTTTAGATAGGCCCAAAATTTGAGGGGGGTGCATCTTAGGGAATCATTAGGGTGGGGAACAATAAAAGTAATGGTCAGTTTGATGTAGACTCAGATATGATGTCTCTCTGCATCTGTACACAAGGAGGGGGAGGGCCCAACTAAGGTACAATGGTTTCTACCAACTTATTTGTCTGTGAGAAGGCTGCCCCTTTAGTTCTCTCCCTGAATCCAGAAAATTCAGTTACTCTTCATGTTCCTGCTGCTTTGCAGCTGCTTTTCCAGCAATGACACTCAGAGTGAGTGAGTCTGTTAGCAAGTTTATGCATGGTTCCTTTTTTTTTTTTTTTCTTTTTTGCTTTTTGGTATGTGGGTAGCTCCCTGACTGGGAATCGAACCCGGGCCGCAGCGCTGACAGCGCCAACGCCGAAGCCTTAAGCCACTACACCATCCAGGAACTCCCTGCATGGTTCCTTTAAGAGGAGTGCTTAGGATTACAGTCAGAATTCAGCTTACTCAGCCACTATCTCCATTGGTTTTCATAACCAGAAATTATTGGGGCTTCTCACTCTGGCACTGGAACCTGAGCTGGGAAACCTTCTGTGGCACTGAGACCCATCATTTCTCTGGGAGCTACCACTGCAGCCAAGATATTTCTCCCATTTTTATTGGTTACACCCTGATGTTGAATCATCCTGTTCCACATCTCTGCTCCTCTTCCGAGTCTGGAGGTGGCTTTTTCTGTCTGTAGTTGCAGGGCTTTTGTTCAGCTAGACTTCAGAAGATTCTCAATAATGGTTCTGTGGTTTGGTTGTAATTGATGTGGTCATGGGAGGAGGTAAGAACAGTATTTATCTCTTCCACCATCTTAAATGGTAAATCAAGATGGAACTATTTGAAACTTCAGCAAATATGTTTTTACCTCTTTTTAAGGCTGACCAGATGACCCATTTCAAATGGTACATATGGCCAGCCTATTGACAGCTTGAGTTTAGCCCAGTGAGACTAGGCTGACAATATGTACCATTTGAAATAGGACAGTATTGTTATCTTCTGTCCTATTTAAAACAGGGCATCTGGTCACCCTATTCCTTTCTATTTCCTTGATGAACTGTAGTCACAAATCTTAGAAAGCATCAAAAGGCCTGGGCTTACTAGACATGTATTACAGTTGATTAGTGGTATAAGAGGTAGAGAGAAAAGAGACAGCTAGAAGCAGTATATCAGATTGCAGAAGCAGAAATGGTGCTGGACCCCTGTCTGGAGCTCAAAGATGAAAGGATGCAGTAGAAGAGGGTCTCAGCTCATCCATGCTAGGAGAATGTAGACTTTCTCAGATAAATGAGGAGCGGGTTTCATGAAAGCACCTCACCTCCATCACTCTGCTCTTCCTTCAACACTGCCTGTGACTGAGTTCAAAACCACTGGGAAGTAGAAACATATTTGGAAGAACAGCTTGTTTGCACTTAGTAAAAATTGAGGAAGGAAAGGAAAATCCATGGGCAAGGGGCACAAAGCAAAGACCACGTGTAGCACCGAGAGGTAAGTGAGATGGACATATTGTCTCATATAATTTTAGATATGATCCTGGGAGTCCAATTTCTGTAGGGACCTTGGTCAAGGTTGGTCATATTGCTGCATTTTGTACTTAGTGATTGATTGCTTTTTATTGGAATAAGGCTTGTCACACCCTCAAGTATTTGATGTGGGAAGATAATATAGTCAAAAAATTTTTCAAGAGTATAGTGCAGGATAGAATAGCTCTTCTCATGAAAAATGCAAAAATTCTTTTGGGTGAAGTACTAAAACTTTGGAAAGAAGAGGAATGATTTACAGAATTCCAAGAGTGGAAGAGTTGGCATCTTGCCTACTAGAGCCATGCTTTCTTTCTTTTTCCCTTTTTTTAGGGGCCCAGTTTCAGCAAATTCTGTTGCCAGATAAAGCACTGAAGTAGAGAAAACAGCATTTCAGCAGCATTATTGAAAAATGTTATTTTCTAAAGCTAGAACTGAGACAGGACTTCTACACCCAAAGAACTGACTGAGAGCCAAATGTGTGCTAGGTTTGCCTAGTGTAAAGGGATGGTGACAGGAAGAGAAAAAAATTCACACAATTTAAAATGATACCAGACAAAAACATTTGCAAAGCAGAATTTGCAACATTAACACATTTTTTATTACCCAGGGGGAACATTCAGAAAAGATAAGCTGCTTGGATTTTAAGCAAAAATGATTAAAGTACTCCAGTAGGTATTTTTGCCTTAGGTTCTTTTCTCTGCAGCAGCTGCCCCTTTCCACAAAGATCCAGTGACTAAAGAACATGAAGACAGAGGCTTGTTGTCAGACTTCACTCATGTCTTTGGACTGTCCTAATTTTTTTGGTCTTTCTTATATTTAGGACCAATTTGTAATTAGCCAGGCAAAGGGGCTAAACAGGAGAGCTTTAGAAAACATTCTGCATTGACTAGCGTGTCCTGACTAGGGCTTTTCATCGCCCCAGAGCATCTGCAGTTCACTTAAGGAATGGTATAAAGTCTGAGAGCAAAATCAATGAAAATCCACTTTTATTTAAAAGCAAAATTTTACCCAGTAAATATATACTCAGTACCCTTTGATACTTAGAGAAGGAGCATAAAGTCTGGTGGAATCAATAAATAACAATAAAGACTCATAAGTGGTAAATGCTGGGATATTATAAAACTCATTTGGCTTAGGATGTATTGAGAAGTACACAAATTACTGTAACAAGGACAGGGAAATAGAGAAGAACAAATATATAATCTTCTGAGCCACAAACTAAATCAATTATTTCTAAGAGACAGATAGACAGAGAGAGAAAGAGACAGAGACAGAGAGAGACAGAGAGAGAAAGGCGGGGGAGTTCTCCAAAAATTTTGAGAATGTCTTCTTTTCTAAATTCCTTATGGTTGTTTAATCTCTTGGTTGGTAAATACATGATTTTTCTGTTTAAGTATGAGGGTGCTTTTAGGTAGCAGAAGCAAATTTTGACATCACTTGCTCAAATCAACAATGAGCTGAGAAAGCCTTGGAGATAATATGGAAACTACATTGAGCTTCCTAAAGGTAAGACCATCATCCTGGGCCAGAAATACAACCTTCCACTTGAAGACACAAGACAGTTCTCAGTTCCAAGCCCACAAAAGGAGGGCAAACTCCCCTCATCTGGAGAAATACACATGTTCTAGAAGTTTCCTTCTAGGAAATGCACAGGGAGAAAAGGTGTTACAAAGTTGTCCTTTAAGAACATGACAAGTGTGTTCTTGAAACATGTCCCCAAAGCAACTGTAATGAAATAGGGTAAACCTCTTTTAGACCCCTCCAATTTTCATCTTCTCTCTGTATCTCTCTCCCCATTTTAAATTTCTCTCTCTCCTTCTCTCTCTCCCTCTCCCTCTCTCTCATTAAGCTGCATCATCTTGAGAAGCGTACTGTGGTCCTTGAAGTAAGGGCCAGAATTGGGGAAAAGAAAGACTTATTCGAGGAACTTAAGAGTGGCTGGCATGATGACACACAGAGAGAATAAAGCCCATCCTACAAATGTGCAAATATTAATTGACTCACAAATTTGGGTTAATTGTGAACTGGTCTATTATACCAAACATCCAGCTAATGCACAGAATGGTCTGACTTCAAAGCAAAATATTTTCATTGCATCAGTGTTGGCAAAGAGTGACAGTTTATAGAACTGTAATATTAGTACCATTTAATCTGGAATCTCATTAAAGAGCAAGAACAGTGAGAATTAAAACAAGGAGAGTGTGGAGGGGAGGAGAAAGATGGCAGATTAGGGGGACATGGCATCTGTGACCTCCCAGACCACAACAGGATTGCAGATAGAAAGGGGAACAGTCAACCTTGGCAAGCATTGGAGCAGTGACTGAGAAGAACCCCAAAAGCTGAGGATATAGAAAAGGAAGCCCAATTGAGACTGGTAGGAAAATGGCATGACCTCAAACCTATGGATAGTGAGGGAGTTCCAGAAGAGAAACTTTGGGGTGGGAGTACCCACAGAGGAATGATGGGTGTAAACCTAGGCTGCTCCCCCACAGCCTGGGAGCCCAGTGCAGGAGGAAAACTCATTACATCTGGCAATTAAAATCATCCAGAATTCTGCCTATCTGTGTGAGGAGGTTGGAGGTTGACTGGAAGTCCAGGTGCTTCACTGTGAGATGTGCGCAGGGGCTGAGCCTCATCCCATGATCAGCTGTTGTTCATTAGATGCATGGCATCATTACAGGTAACAGTCATTCTGGGAAGAACTGAACTGTGGGTTCTTGGAGTGGTGACGAAGAATCCCATTGTTTGAGTGCAGAGTGCGCCACAAATGTAGCATACAGGAGGATGCCATTTTCTTCTTCATTAAACCCTTCCCAGAAAGACCAACTCTGAGACATCACTGGTCTAACAAAATCTGTGCATGCTCACTACTCACCTGAAAACTATGCAAACAATAGCTTAAACTACATCCCCCAGGATGCACTAGGCTGCCATGCACCTAACCCCACCCTACCAGCTGCACTGAAGCCAAGGTGCTAAACTCTTTAAGAAAGAAAAAGCTCCCTCCCCCTCAAAAAACAAGCAAAAACCTGGAATTTCACCCAGATAACCAAAAGTTGTGCATTGCACACCAGTAAAGTACCCAGGGTGACAAAGTGAACAGCCTTGATCTAGTGTTTTTTGTTTGTTTGTTGTTGGTTTTTTGTTGTTTTATTTTTTTCTTTTTCTTATTATTCTCAGTTTGAATTAAAAAAGGTTGTGGCTCACAGAGAAGTCAGTGCTACTCTGCAGCTCCCTCTGTTGCTCCCCCTGCACAGATAAGAGTGAGATAGGAGTGGAAAAAACTACTGAGCTCTCCAAAAAAAAAAAAAAAAAAAAAAAAAAAAAAAAAAAAAAAAAAAAAAAAAAAAAAAAAAAAAAAAAAAAAAAAAAAAAAAAGAAAAGAAAAAGAAAAAAAGAAAGAAAGAAAAAAAGAAAAAGAACCCAAAATTATTTAATTATTGTTGTTTCTATTCTTTTTCTTTGTCTTTATTCTTTTCCATAATCTTCTTTTTTTTTAAATAAAGAATTTCAGATGCTCTGACTTTTATTTCTTTTTTAAAAATTCTCCTTGAATGACTTTACTATTTTTTTTAAATTCATTTTTATTGTTAGACTTATTGGGGTGACATCTGTTAGCAAGGATTACATAGGTTTCAGGCATACAATTCTACAGTGCATTGTAAACTTGATGTATAATAAGTTCACCACCTAATGTGACTTCTCTTTCCATCACCTTATATTTAGGTTCCCCTCCCTCCTCTCCCACTCCCTCACTTTTCTCCCCTCCCTATCCTACTCATCCCTGAATAAACATTAAACTATTGATTGTGTCCATGGGTTATTTGTTTGCTCATTTCTTTTTTCTTTGCTTTCTGTTTTATATTCCACATATGAGTGAAGTCATACAGTTCTTTGTTTTTTCTGTCTGGCTTATTTCACTAAGCATGATGATCTCCAGGTCCATCCATTTTGTTGCAAATGGCAATATTTCATCTTTTCTTACAGCTAAGTAATATTCCATTGTGTATATGTACCACACCTTCTTTATCCAGTCGTCTGTCGCAGGGCACTTTGGTTGTTTCCATATTTTGGGCACTGTGAACAGCGCTGCAATGAACATTGGGGTACGTAAGTCTTTGAGGACAAAGGTTTTCAAGACTTTTGGGTAGATCCCCAGAAGGGGGATTGCTGGTTCAAATTGGGTAGCTCCATTCCCAATTTTCTGAGGAACCTCCACACCATCTTCTATAGTCGTTGTACCAGTTTGCACTCTCACCAGCAGTGTACCTTTTTCTCCAGAGTTCCTTTTTCTCCACATCCTCTCCAGCACTTGTTATTCCTTCTCTTGTTGATAATAGCCTTTCTATCAGGTGTGAGGTGGTATCTCATTGTGGTTTTGATTTGCATTTCCCTGATAGCTAATGAGGATGAGCATTTTTTCATATCTCTGCTGGCCATTTGTATTTCTTCGTGGGAGAAGTGTCTGTTTAGTTCTTCTGCCCACTTTTCAAATGGGTTGTTGTTTTTCTGTTAAGTCTTATTAGTTCTTTATATATTTTAGATATTAGACCCTTATCTGATGCACTATTTGCAAATATTTTCTCCCATTCAGGTGGCTCTCTCTTTGCCTTGTTGATGGTTTCTTTTACTGTGCAGAAGCTTTTTAGTTTGATATAGTCGCATTCATTTATTTTTGCTTTTACTTCCCTTGCCTTTGAGGACAGGTAATGAAGTCTTCCTTGAGTCCTAGGTCTATAAGTTTAGTACCAACATCTTAATCTATACAGTTTATTGTTGCAGGTATTATATGAAGTTCTTTAATCCATTTTGAGTTAATTTTTGTATATGGAGAGAGTTCACAATTCAAGTTCATTCTTTTGCATATGTTTTTTCAGTTTTCCCAGCACCACCTACTAAAGAGGATGTCTTTTCCCCATTGTATGGTTTTTGCTCCTTTATCAAAAATTATTTGTCCATAAATTTGTGGGTTTATTTCTGGGTTTTCAGTTCTGTTCCATTGGTCTATATTTCTGTTCTTCTGCCAGTACCAAGCAGTTTTGAGTATTGATGCTTTGTAATATAAGTAGAAGTCAGGAAGTGTAATGCCACCAACCTTATTCTTTTTCTGTAGTATTGCTTTGGCAATTCGAGGTCTTTTATGGTTCCATATAAATCTTGTATCTATTTCACAAAAGTATGATTATGGGATTTTGATGGGTATTGCATTAAATCTGTAGATTGCTTTGGGAAGAATGGCCATTTTAACAATGATAAGTCTTCCTATCCATGAACAGGGGATATTTTTCCACCTCTCAAAGTCTGTTCCAATTTCTTTCCAAAGTGTCTTATACTTTTCTGTATATAAGTCTGTCACATTCTTTGTTAAGTTAATTCCCAGGTATTTCATTGTTTTTTGTTGTGATAGCAAAAGGAATTCACTCCCTCATTTCTTTTTCTGAGGAATCATTGTTTGTATACAGGAATGCTGTTGATTTTTGTAGATTGATTTTGTATCCTGCAACTTTACTATATTCGTTAATTGTTTCTAATAGTTTCCTGGTGGAATCTTCAGAATTTTTTAAATAAAGGATCATGTCATCCGCAAATAGTGACAATTTGACCTCTTCTTTCCCAATTTGGATACTTTTGATTCCTTTCTCTTGCCCAATTGCTGTGGCTAGAACTTCCAGTACTATATTAAATAACAGTGGTGACAGGGGGCATCCCTGTCTTGTTCCTGATTTTAGGGGAATAGGCTTTAACTTTTCCCCATTCACTATGATGTTAGCCGAGGGTTTGTCATGTATGGCCTTTATTATGTTGAGATACTTTCCTTCTATACCTATTTTATTTAGTGTTTTGATCATAAATGGATGTTGTACCTTGTCGAAAGACATTTCTGCATCAATTGAAATGACCATATGGTCTTTATCTTTGATTTTGTGGATGTGGTGTATCACATTGATTGATTTTCATTTGTTGAACCATCCTTGTGCTCCCGGGATGAATTCCACTTGATCATGATGTATGATCCTTTTGATGCATTGTTGTATTCTATTTGCTAATATTTTCTTCAGGATTTTTATATCTGTGTTCATCAGAGATATTGGTCTATAGTTTTCTTTTTTTGTGTTGTCTTTGCCAGGATTTGGTATTAGGGTAATGTTGGCCTCATAGAATGAGTTAGGAAGTATTGCTTCCTCTTCAATTTTTTGGAAGAGTCTGAGGAGGGTAGGCATTAATTCTTCTTTGAATGCTTGGTAGAACTCATTGGTGAAACCATCTGGTCCAGGGTTTTCGCCTTTAGGGAGATTATGGATAGTCATTTCAATCTCTTTGCTATTGATTGGTCTATTTAGATTATCCAGTTCTTCTTGGTTCAGTCTTGGTAGGCTATAAGTTTCTACAAACTTGTCCATTTCTTCTAGGTTGTTGAATTTATTGCCATGAAGTCCTTCATAATATTTTCTTATAATCCTTTGTATTTCTGTGGTATCAGTGGTAATTTCTCACCTTTCATTTCTAATTTTGGATATTTGTGTCCTTTCCTTTCGTCCTTTGATTAGTCTCACCAGGGGTTTGTCAATTTTGTTGCCTTTCTCAAAGAACCAGCTCTTAGTTATATTAATTTTTTCTATTGTCCTTCTGTTCTCTAATTGGTTTAGCTCTGCTTTAATTTGTATTATTTCTTTCCTTCTGCTGACTTTGGGTTTTGTCTGCTCTTCTTTTTCGAGTTCTTTAAGATGGGATGCTAAGTTGTTTGCTTGTGATTTTTCTTGTTTCTTAAGATAGGCCTGTAATAATATAAATTTCCCTTTTATTACCGCTTTCGCTGTGTCCCAATAATTCTAATACATTGTATTTTCATTGTCATTAGTTTCTATTTATTTTTTAATCTCATCTTTTATTTGTTCTTTTATCCAGTC
>PVJL010015795.1:0-22974 GCA_004026885.1 Lyroderma lyra
CATCTCCATATAATTAGCTCCCCCTTCCTCCTCTCCCACCCTCTCCCCATTCTCCCATCCCCTCCCCACTTGTCCCCAAATAAACATTAAACTATTGATTGTGTCCATGGGTTATTTGTTTGTTCATTTCTTTTTTTCTTTGCTTTCAGTTTTATATTCTGCATATGAGTGAAGTCATACAGTTCTTTGTTTTTTCTGTTTGGCTTATTTCACTAAGCATGATGATCTCCAGGTCCATCCATTTTGTTGCAAATGGCAATATTTCATCTTTTCTTATATCTGAGCAATATTCCATTGTGTTTATGTACCACAGCTGCTTTATCCAGTCATCTGTCGCAGGACACATTGATTGTTTCCATGTTTTGGCCACTGTGAACAGTGCTGCAATGAACATTGGGGTACATAAGTCTTTGCAGACTAAGGTTTTCAAGTTGTTTGGGTAGATCCCCAGAAGGGGGATTGCTGGGTCAAATGGTAGCTCCATTCCCAATTTTCTGAGGAACCTCCACACTGCCTTCCACAGTGGTTGTACCAGTTTACACTCCCACCAGCCGTGTACCAGAGTTCCTTTTCTCCACATCCTCTCCAGCACCTGTTATTCCTTGTCTTGTTGATAACAGCCATTCTCACAGGTGTGAGGTGGTATCTCATTGTGGTTTTGATTTGCATTTCCCTGATAGCTAATGAGGATGAGCATTTTCTCATATGTCTGCTGGTCATTTGTACTTCTTCATGGGAGAAGTGTCTGTTTAGTTCTTCTGCCCAGTTTTTAATTGTGTTTGTTTTTTTATTGTTAAGTCGTATTAGTTATTTATATATTTTAGATATTAGACCCTTATCTGATGCATTGTTTGCAAATATTTTCTCCCATTCAGTTGGCTGTCTCTTTGATTTGTTGATGGTTTCTTTTGCTGTGCAGAAGCTTTTAAGTTTGATATAGTCCCATTCATTTATTTTCGCTTTTATTTTCCTTGCTTTGATGTCAGGTTCATGAAGTCTTTCTTGAATCCTAGGTTTATAAGTTTAGCACCTATATTTTCTTTGATACAGTTTATTGTTTCAGGTCTTATATGAAGGTCTTTAATAGATTTTGAGTTAATTTTTGTATATGGTGAGGGTTCACAACTCAGATTTATTCTTTTGCATATGTTTTTCCAGCTTTCCCAGCACATGTATTAAAGAGGCTGTCTTTTCCCTATTGCATATTTTTTGCTCTTTTATCAAAAATTATTTGTTCATATATTTGTGCATTTATTTTTCATTTATCAGTTCTGTTCCATTGGTCTATGTTTCTGTTTTTCTGCCAATACCAAAATGGTTTAATTATTGATGCTTTGTAATATAAATTGAAGTTGTGGAGTGTAATACCACCAGCCTTATTCTTTTTATGTAGTATTACTTTGGCAATTCGAGGTCTTTCATGGTTCCATATAAATCTGATAATTCTTTTATCTATTTTGCAAAAGTGTGATTGGGGGATTTTGATAGGCATTGCATGAAATCTGTGGATTGTGTTGGTAAAAATGGCCATTTTTAACAATGTTAAGTCTTCTTATCTATGAACAGAGGTTATCTTTCCATTTCTTTGTGTCTGCTTCAATTTCTTTCAAAAGTGTATGGTTTTCTGTGTATAAGTCTGTCATATTCTTTTTTAATTCCCAAGTATTTCATTCTTTTTGTTGTGATAACAAAATGAATTGACTTCCTCAGTTCTTTTTCCAAAGATTTGTTGTTTGTATATAGGAATGCTGTTGATTTTTGTACATTGATATTGTATCCTGCGACTTTACTGTATTCATTTATTGTCTCTAATAGTTTCTTGGTGGAATCTTTCAGATTTTCTATAGAAAGGATCATGCCATCTGCAAAGAGTGACAATTTGACCTCTTCTTTCCCAATTTGGATACCTTTTATTTCTTTCTCTTACCTGATTGCTGTGGCTAGCACTTGCAGTACTATATTGAATAGCAGTGATAACAGGGTGCATCCTTGTCTTGTTCCTGATTTTAGGGGGAATAGGTTTTAATTTTTCCCCATTCAATATGATGTTAGCTGAGGGTTTGTCATATACAGTCTTTATTATGTGGAGATACTTTCCTTCTATACCTATTTTATTCAGTGTTTTGATCATAAAAGGATGTTGTATTTTGTCGAACATTTTTCCTGCATCAATTGATATGACCATATGGTCTTTATCTTTTATTGTGTTTATGTGTTGTATCACATTGATTGATTTTCATATGCTGAGCCACCCTTGTCCTCCCGGGATGAATCCCACTTGATCATGATGTATAATCTTTTTGATGCAATGTTGTATTCTATTTGTTAATATTTTCTTTAGAATTTTTGCATCTGTGTTGATCAGAGATGTTGGCCTATAGTTTTTTTTTTTTTTTGGTTTGTTTGTTTTTGTGTTGTCTTTACCAGGCTTTGGTATTAGTGTAATTTTGGCCTTATAGAATGAGTTAGGAAGTATTGCTTCTTCTTCAATTTTTTGGAAGAGTCTGAGAAGGATAGATCTTAATCCTTCTTTGAATGTTTGGTAGAACTCATTGGTGAGACCATCTGGTCCTGGGCCTTTGCCTCTAGGGAGACTATGGATAGTCATTTCAATTTCTTTACGATGGATTAGTCAATTTAGATTACCCAGTTCTTCTTGGTTCAGTCTAGGGAGGCTACAAGTTTCTAGGAACTTGTCCATTTCTTCTAGGTTGTTAAATTTATTGACATAAAGCCCTTCAAAATATTGCCATTTGCAACAAAACAGATGGACCTGGAGATCATCATGCTTAGTGAAATAAGCCAGACAGAAAAAACAAGGAACTGTATGACTTCACTCATATGCAGAATATAAAACTGAAAGCAAAGAAAAAAGAAATGAACAAACAAATAACCCATGGACACAATCAAAAGTTTAATGTTTATTTGGGGACGAGTGGGTTAGGGAGGGGAGAAAGGGGAGGGGGTGGGAGAGGAGGGGGGAAGCTAAATATAAGGTGATGGAATGAGAAGTCACATTAGGTGGTGAACTGATTATACATTAAGATGACAATTCACTGTAGAATTGTATGCCTGAAACCTATGTAATCCTTGCTAACAGATGTCACCCCAATAAGTCTAACAATAAAAATGAATAAAAAAAAATCGTTCACCTGGAAAAAAATATTTTCTTATAATCCTTTGTATTTCTGTAGTATCAGTGGTAATTTCTCCCATTTCATTTCTAATTTTGAATATTTGTGTCCTTTCCTTTCATCCTTTGATTAGTCTAGCCAGGGGTTTGTTAATTTTATTGACCTACTCAAAGAACCAGCTCTTTGTAATATTAATTTTTTCTATTGTCCTTCTGTTTTCTAATTGGTTTAGCTCTGCTTTAATTTTTATTATTTCTTTTCCTCTGCTGACTTTGAGTTTTGTCTGCTCTTCTTTTTCTAGTTCTTTAAGGTGGAATGCTAAGGTATTTGATGGTGATTTTTCGTGCTTCTTAAAATAGGCATATAATGATATAAATTTCCCTTTTATTATTGCTTTTGCTGTGTCCCAATAATATTGATATGTTGTATTTTTATTGTCATCAGTTTGTATATATTTTTAAATCTCTTCTTCTTTTTGTTCTTTAATCCAGTCATTTTTAATAAGATATTGTTTAATCTCCATGTATATGTGGTTTTTTCTGCTTTCCTTTTACAGTTGGTCTTCAATTTCAAAGCTTTGTGGTCTGAGAATTCACTTGGTATGATTTCAATCTTCTTGAATTTGCTAAGGCTACTTTTGTGTCCCAGCATGTGGTCTATCCTTTAGAATGTTCCACGTGCGCTAGGAAAGAAGTTATAGTCTGTTCTAGTTGGATAAAGTGTCCTGTAAATGTCAATTATGTCCAATTGCTGTAATGTGTCATTTAAAGCTGATATCTCCTTATTTATCTTCTGTTTGGATGATCTTCCCATGGCTGTTAAGGGGGTGTTTAAGTCTCCCACAATGATTGTGCTCTGGTCAGTGTCTTTTTTCAGATCTTTTAGTAGTTGCTATGTATATTTTGGTGCTTCCTGTTTGAGAGCATATATGTTAATTAGTGTTAAATCTTCTTGTTGTTGTATTGTGCCTTTTATTACTATGTAATGTCAATCTTTGTCTCTTGCTATATTTTTTAACCTGAAGTTTAGTTCTTCAGATATCAGTATGGTAACTCCTGCTTTTCTCTGTTTACCATTTGCTTAGAATATGTTTTCTATCATTTCACTCTGAGTCTGTGTTTGTCCTCATGGCTGAGGTGTGTCTCTTGGAGACAGTGTATGGATGGGTTTTGTTTTTTAATCCAGTCTGCTACTGTGTGTCTTTTTATTGGTGCGTTCAGTCCATTAACATTTAGAATGATGATAGATACGTGAAGATTTCCTGTGGCCATTAGCTTTTTGTTTACTTGTTTTATTTTTGTTTCTTTCATGTTGCCACAATTCTGTTTCATTTTTCCTGATGTTTTGTTTCAGGTTGAAGAGCCTCTGTCAGCATTTTTTAAAGTGCTGGCCTCATACTGGCAAATTCCCTCAGCTTCTGTGTGTCTGAGAAGGTCTTTATTCCTCCTTCATATCTGAAGGATAATTTTGCTGAATAATTTATTCTTGACTGGATGTTTCTTTCTTTTAAAGTTCTGAATATTTTATTTCACTCCTTTTCTGGCTTGTAGAGTTTCTGCTGAGAATTCTGATGCCAGTCTGATAGGTTTTTCTATAAAGGTTGTAATTCATTTTCCCCTGGTTGTCTTGAGAATCATCTGTTTGTCTTTAGCTTTTGATATCTTTGTTACCATGTGTCTTGGAGAAGATTTGCTAGGAGTCCAGGTATCTAGGGGACCTGTTTTCTTCATGAATTCATGGTCCTAGATCTTTCCATAGGTTTGTAAAGTTCTTGTCTACTATTTGTTTGAGTGTGTCCTTTGTAGAGTGCTCTGCTCCTTCTTCTAATCCTATTATCCTAATGCTGTTTTGTCTCATGGAGTAAGATAGTTCTTGCAGAGTTTTTTCAATCCTTTTGGTTCTATATTCCCTATTCTTCCTCTTTGATATTTCCATGTTCTGATCTTCAATATCACTAATTCTTTTCTTAATCTAATTGGCTGTTACCTATGGCAGTTATTTCATTTCTCACTTCTTTTGTTGTATTATTTATCTCGAATTTCCATTTTTTTCTTCCTTATGTTTTGAATGTCTTTGTTAAATTGTTCCTTTTGTTCACAGATTTCCTTTCTTAGGTCGTTCACCTCAGTTATGGTATTCTGTCAGTATGTTTTCATTTGTCTCAGAGCCTTTAGAATGGCTACTTTAAATTCTCTGTCACTTAGTTCAGAAATTTCTAGGTCTGTAAGATCCTTTTCTGGAGATGTTTT
The DNA here is from genome assembly GCA_004026885.1 of Lyroderma lyra. NCBI lineage: Eukaryota > Metazoa > Chordata > Mammalia > Chiroptera > Megadermatidae > Lyroderma > Lyroderma lyra. Next base: position 5,384 of record PVJL010015795.1, read on the forward strand.
ATCCCCTTCTGAGCAGTTTTAGATCCTAAAGTACTCATATTGTCCACTGTGTACTTCTTCTTTGGCATGAGGGCTTTATATTCAGGAGAGTCCAGGAGCTCCTTCTCTGATTAGTATTTTTGTGGTGTCTTGCTGTAGGGCACACACTAGGTGGCACTGGGGGCCAAGTTTTTGGAGAGAGTGGTGTTGTGTAAGCCTTATATCTGGTCTCCAGCTTCATTTGGAGGTGAGGCACAGCAAAATGCCATCCCTCCGCTTCCTGCAGTTTGTTGGGGAGGCTGTAGGAGAAGGGAAAGACCCACAAAATGCATGCTGGGGCAGTTCCACCTCCTGCCCTTTGCTGGGGAAGCTGGGGGAAATGAGGGAGGCTGACAGGATGCAGGCCAAGGCCGCTCTTACTGGCTGGGGCAAGTGCCATCAAATCTGCCTTTCTTCCTTGGCATGTTCCAGGGACAAGCAGGGGTCAAGTCTGCAGGCTCACATTGTGTGAGGGCAATGCGTGAGCCACAGGTTGAAAGCCAGGAGCCTGATGTCATGAGTCATGCGAAGGCAGCCAGCTCACTTTCACTGTGGGCCAGGAACTGCAGCCCTGCAGAGGAGCCTTGCACATGTGTGCTATGGGCCATGGGGGTGCCAGGAGCTGAGGTGCTTTCTTGGGGGCCCTTCAGCCTGAGGCTGCTCAGAGTCCTCACTCAGCCCTCTTGCTACTAAAAAGCTTCAGAGGTGGCCCCCAAGCTCTGTCCCCAATATGCTATTTTAAGAGCCAGCTTCCCCATGGTCTCCCACCATTCTGCCACTCTAGCTTTCACTCTTGTGACCTCTTGGCCTCCTCCCTCCCATGCACTGGACTACTCCTAGATAGTCAGCAGCAGTGGGGGCCTGTTGCAATTCATTTCTGTTCCCTCCCCTCTCTCCTGCTTGTCCCTCTCTCTCCAACCTTTGGGTGTTTTCTTGCAATGCATGGATTTCTCAGTTGTCACTGTGTCACTCGGAATCCTCTTTTTTGGCTCCTGGATGGCCATTCAATTGTGTTTTTGGAGGCTTTAGGGACCTCCTCCCTGGTCACCATCTTGTCCTCTCCTCTGAATATCTAATTTATTCATTCAGCAAACATTTATTTTTTGAGAAGTTACTATGTATAAACTACTCTTTTAACTGCTAAGGATACAATAAGAAAAACAGACAAAAATCCCTGAGCACATATACCTTGGTAATGCTGCCTTATCAAATAACTCCAAACACTTAGAAGTTGAAAACAACAAAGGTTTATCTATTTTATAATTTTACTTTTTTTAATTGCTACATTTATTGGGGTGACATTGATTGGCAAAAATTACCTAGATTCTAGGTGCACAATTCTACATTACATCCTCCATATGTTGCAGTATGTGTTCATCACCCAGAGTAGTTCTCTTTCCATCATCATATATTTGTGTCCCTATCCCTTCTCCCTAACTCCCTTCCTCCTTACCCTCAGAATAAATTGAAAACAAAAAAGAAACAAAATTCATGGACACAGTCAATAATTTAGTAGTTATCTGAAGGTTTATCTTATATATGTTGAATCTATTACATATTGGCTAAGGGATCTGCTCTGTATGTCTTCCCTTTGCAATCAAGACCTATGGTGTAGCCACTATTATTTCCATCAGTCACAGGGAGAAAAGGAAAGAGAACTACGAAGGGCATCATATTATAGAGAAAATGTTCCATAAAAGAAATGATATTAAACACTAGTGCTCACAACTTATTAGTCAAGCCTAGTCACATAATCCCACTCAAATATAAAATGACCAGGAAGAGTATTCCTCCCATGTACCCAGAAGATGAAAAGCTGAACGTATTTCATGAGCAGCACAAATTACTACCACATGAGCCTTGTGCAAAAATAAGAAATCAAATAAACAGAATATATAAATTTATAGGTGTTATAGAATAAAATATAATAGAAAATTTAAGTTCAGGAGTGCAATTTTAAATAGTAAATCAGAGGATGTCTAATTGAGATGTTGACTCTAAATAAAGATAAGAAGCAGGTAGAGAGGCAGGATAGAGTCATCTGTGAAGAAGAGAATTCTACACAGAGGGCAGAGGAAATGCAAAAGTCTGTAGATAGAGATTTATCTTGGGTGTTCCTGGAACAGCAATGGAACTAAGTGTCACTGGAGGGGAATACCTTGAGAGAATATAGAGTGAATGGAATTAAAGATGTTAACTGTAAAACAAATAATAAAAGTCACGTTAAAGTCTTGAGAAAAAAGTAAAAAACCTAAAAATAAAAAGCCAAAATGAGAGTTATTAAGTTTAACTGGTTTCTGATTCTATCTTCAGAAAGAGTGTTTATAATCATTGGTCCTTGTGGTCAAGATGTTTGCTTTTCCTGTCGGGTTTGCAAACAGTTGTTTATAAGACATTATTGGTTTAGCCCAATCCAAAGGTTATTTTGCCCACTTCATGCATCTCAAAGGTTTAATGAACGAGATGGGCAAGATAGTTCCTCTGGAATAGATGTTCTGGCTCTATTTTAAGATGGCTCCACTTAGCTCAACTTTTTACACACCCTTGTCCATGTAATCACCATCTTTCCAAATCCATTGAAGTAGTCTCTGACCTGTATAACTCTTTTCACTCTTTCACTAAGGCAATTTTCCATGTAGTAGCCCCAGTAATCTTTTAAAAAAACAAAACTTTTCTGATGACAGAGAGGAAATTTCAAAGTATTAATTTTGAATTTCAGAGGTCCCACATGACATAGTATTTGGCAACTCCTGACCATATTTATAATCAAGCTCCTTCTTTGCTCACTCAATTCAAATCGGCCAACATTTATGCTATTTGAACATAAAAAATAGTGTCTCTTCCAGGTAATTTCCCTGCTATTTTCTGTACCTGGAAGAGTCTTTTCCCTCTAAATATTTGAGAAGACCCTCACTCATCTTATTCATATTTCTTCTCAAAAGTTAGCTCTTTGTAAGTCATTTCTAAACATTCCATCTATAATCCTTTTTCCTCACCCACTCGTGACACGTTTTCACTTTACTCTTATTCATTTTTCTAGCAATACTTGTGACTGACTTCACAAAATATATTTATTCCAGGATGTATTTAGTTCTGTATTTCTTCCCTCACTAAATATAAGAATTTATGTGGGCAGAGAATTAGCTGACTTGCTCATACCTCTATCTCCAACACCGGAATTAGTGCCTGGCATAGAGTGGGCACTCAAGATATATTTGTGTTGACTGAATGAATAAATACATGGACAAAATACAGGTGAGTGAAATTAGTCTTCTACTGTGTTCCACTTTCTGAAGTTTAGTTAAGCAATAATCTGGTGAACTGCCAGAAACTAGAGATGTCATAACGTAGCCAAGCACCATGAATGAAAGGAGAAAAAGATTCAATTACTGATACTGTTAATATCTTGACAAAAGTAATTGAGTTCTGCTCACATCCTGAAACAATTTACAGAGTTCAAATATTGGTGTCTAGAAAATAGAATAAGGGTAAAGATAAATTCACAGCATATGGCTGAAAGAATGTTTATCCATTTTCTGTATGAAAATATGTGCTTGGGACGTGCTGTTAATTTCTAAAAATGAATGTGTAAAGTGAAAATTTTTTCAGAACATAATCCTATGAGAAAATTTAATAAACAGTTTGAGAAGGAAAATTGAAATCCATAGGCTCACTAATTGCAAATAGTATTTAAAGTAGCATTTAAGTCAAGGAATGACATTCTCTTTTAATTCAACCCTGTACATTGAATGAGAATAGTGAACGTTATGGCCTAGTTTGCCAAAAAGTCCCCTAAGGGCTCAGTAGCTTCAGTCTTATCAGCTATGTAAGTATAGCCAGATGGTTAAAAATATAGAATCTGGGTGGTTTGATCCTTTGTCCTATGCTAAAGAGAGAGCTGAATTTTTAAATGACTTTATAAAAAAGTATATTTAGTAGTAAATAGTTTTATGATATGCTGAGGAATGCTCTTAAGTTTCAACTATATTTGTATTTTCATAAGTGCATTATAAATTTTAATAAATTATCTGAATGAAAAGTTGTAAAGGCTAGAGTAATGATTAGAAGATTTTGGAAACAATTATCTTAATATTGATATGGGAAGTTAATTCCAGATGGCAATTAAGAATAAATAATATAGTTGATAGAAAGAACAAATTTGACATGATATGCTTTAAAAAGTTTAGCATAGACCAGTGACTACCAAAATCAGAGTCTCGTGAGTAATATTTAAGTTGGCTTAACAATTTTATTATATCAAGTATGATATTAAAATTCAACTTAGAAAATAAAGCCTGATTTACTTCTCTTTTAGTGACAAGGTCACATGAAGCCAAGGTAAGAACAAACAATAGAACAAAAAATATGCTTATGGTTTGGGATTTAATATACTTTAAAGGGATATTGTAAATAATGACAGAGCTCAATTTTAACCTACCCTGTATGTGAATGGTTGTGTTTGACTTCTTCAATATTCAGGGTCCTAGGATTTGTCACCCATTTAACTGGGATGAAAACATCTTATTATTAATATAGAGACTTAGGTACCCAGGTGTTATGAGGAAAGAGGTGGCTGTTTTTCCTGTATTCAAATAGCATACTCATAGTGACTATGGAACTAAATGCATGGGAATGTTGAATCTATGAAGAACTTACATGTTCTGTGTTCAATGATATTATGAATCACCTAAAAATATCTATCTGTATCTACATCTATATCTGTTTCTATACATGTGTCTATATTTTTATCATCTATATCTGTATCTATACCTTTACCTGTGTTTTCTATATGTTAATCTAAAATCATTGATACTCTCAGTTCCTCATTTTAGAGAGAGATAAAATACATTGCTCAAAAACACCAATTTGGTAATTGTAATGTTGTTAGCACTCACATTTTTCTTATTAAGATACCTATATTCATTCCATTCTACAACACAGCCTCTTACAGTAAAGTTAAAGTAAATTTAAAATTTTGAAGGTACCTGCCTATATAGAAACCTTTTCTCTTCTGGTTGCTACTCACAATTTCTCCCTCAACCCACTCTCCCAAAAGAAACACACAAAATACACCTATGAAATGTATAATTTCAAGTTTTTACTAAATGTTTTATTAAATACCAAGAGTTAAATATTAGAATGCTGTAACTCATGAGTTTTTTAGGTACTCTGTAAATATAGTATTAATTTCACTTGCATTAATAAATCCTAAGGGCTTTAATATTTACATTTTATGTATACTCTTTATATTTGTGCCTGTGTTACTACTAAACAATCATGTAGAAAATGTTAGTTCTAATACTTGCATCCAGTTCAACTCATGATTGATTGCATTTTGTTCAATGAGAATAGACAGTATCTAAATATATTTGTGTTTCTTGCTTGTCCCTTGACACTGGAATTAGCCTCAATTACTTGGCATGTGTCTCTTTTCAAAATGAGGGCAGCATTTCAATTGCTATATATTTGTGCCAAATTCTGACTAAACTGTTTAATTCACATGGACCTGTAGAAATGGTAGCTGTGGGGTTTGTTTGTTCTTGTTCCTGTAAATCGTAGAACAGAACAGGTTTTAGGGCACTGTTTGAATCAGTCCCTCTGGTCTCCCTTAACAAAGGTGTATCACTCACAAATGCTAGCGATGATGACTTCCGGATTTCAATTGCACTTTGAGAGGGTTAGAAAGTGACCTCTGTCCTTTTTTGCAGTTGGTTCCAATAAGATGGGAAATAGTAATTATAGTGTAATAAAGCACACAAGAATTCTATTTAAATGGAAGAATTTGCATTTAAATGGAAATTTCAAAATGAAAACATGTAAAAGCTTGATAGCTACAATATTTAGTATACAGTTCATGCCAGTCGTTAGAAGAACACCTAATCGCATGTCAGTGGCGGCTGTGCATAGGTGGCTGTTCTGTATGTTCAAAGGGCAGGGGCAGAGGAATTCAGTGAGACTGAAAAGCAAAAGGTGAAATGAGCAATAGATATCACATATTACATCAAATTGAATTAATAACCATATTATTTTGAAGAGTAGTGAATGAATTCTTTGGGGGTACTCCAGTTTTATGACCTATAATATCGCTCATAAAAAAATGACTGATTGATTAACACTTAAGAAATGTAGTGGAATTTAACTCTCTGAACTGCTCACAGTAATTTTGCATTAATCTATTCCTTGAAAGTATATCCTGGGTAGAAAATTAAGGTATAGGTAAGTTTAAATACATTTGACATTAGAAAATGTTTTGAAATTGACATAAAAATCTATCATGATTTTTTTTTTAAATAAAGGAGATGCTCATGAAGATACCTTTGCCAGTTGTAAGAAGGTAAATGAACTCACTTCAGTGTAATGTAGCAAAAATGTGATGAAGAAAAGCTGATGTTTAAAATTCATACGTTAATTTAAATGTTCTCTTTTTGGTTAGGTAGTGATTTTATTGAATAACTCAATCAACATAGCCTATGTAAAAGGAATTAAAAAGGTGATTTTTCAAAGATTCCCAATTTATACAATGTCCTGTATGAATTATGGTTACTGCTTAATTAGTAAATGAATAGCTATAGGTCAGTTTATTTTTTAATCATAAGATAAGGTAAAAATTGTATACCATTGTAATTTAAATCTTGTTATATGAAAATCTTGATCTTTGGCAGCTGAACAAATAAATTATACTGGGCAGCTTGTTTCTTATATTTTACATATTTAAAGGCAGACATTAACTATTTTTTAAAAGTTTGAGATCATCTATGTAAACTCAATTTCTAAATGTGGAGTATTTTCACTGAAGGCTGTTAAATCAGTATAGTAATTCATGTACACCCTTCATGTTCTGCTCTTTGTATTTAATAATGAAAGCACAAGTAACAATGTTATCACAGACAGACTTACCTTATTATTTGGCTTTTCTTCAGCATGTCTATTTCCAGTGTATTGAGCTGTTGACATGGAAAGAGATCAAACATAAAGACAAATTTATGAATTCATGCTGTTACTATGTTGACTGGCAAATATATTATCACTCTCAAGGAATGCTATACCTTAACCAATTAAAATGCTGTCTAATGGTGCTTCTGGACTTATAATTTAAATTATTATGTAAGTTAGAAAGTAAAAAAAGGGCTATACTTGTGATCCAGTAGATTTATCAGGTTTACAGTATACTTAATTATAGAGTAGAAGCATTTGTAACTACAACAGTATTCATGTAAAAAGATAACAAATATTTTGGTGAGTTTTGGTTTGATAGAAAATGTCTTGGATGATGCTACTTTTCTTTCAGATAGATAGATAGAGATAGATAGATAGATATAGATAGATCTATCTATATCTATCTATCTATCTCTATCTATCTATATATACACACACACAAACACACACACACACACACACACACTTTTTTCATAGAATTTGAACCCCATTTATGAGAATTGTAAGGTTTCTCATGTACCTGAATATATGACTCCCAAGCTTCAGCGACCTTCAGTGATTTGGGGGCATATTCCCTTCCGCCTGCAGTTGTCTTCTACTTTCCATCTCATTTATTATAATAACTCCCAAATCGGGCTTACTATGGTTCTCTTCCTCTAATAGTAATGGAAGTTAGTAAAAAATAAAGCGAGGGCTCTGAAAACTTTCATTTATGTAGTTATGCATTCAACAATTATTTATTGAACTCTTACTGTATTGCAGGTGTTATTTTTGTTACTGGACATACAGCAGTATATACAGTAATAAAATCCTGATACTAAAATTACATTATATAGTGCATATAGCATAAAGTAGGTAACAAAAGCAAGTCAAGCACATGTGACTTGTGATATGCTGTGAGGGAATACACACACACACACACACACACACACACACACACACACATATATATACATACACACACACACACACACAATATAATGTTGTAGGGGACCTGCATAAATTTAAACAGTTAACTATACTGGAGGCCTCCTGGGCAAACTTTGTATGGATAGTACAAAGTGTCCTGAGTTTATACTTTGCTTGGTATTTTAGGCAGTACCGTTGCCAATTCAAGCTTTATTTTTTTTCTTAATATTTCTCACTTTACTTTGAGAAGAATCTCCTACTTTTTTACATCTCTGTCCCTGACTATTTTAGGTCCTTTAATTAATACTGAAGTACTCTTACCCAATATTTGCCATGCAATCCACCTGGGTTTTGTCAAAGTGCCTGAAACTTCTCGTGGTGAGAATAGATAACAATGAATTAGTTTCACTCAAATGAATTCATGCTGTTACTCTGTTAGCTGGCAAATATATTACCACTCTCAAGGAATGTTATACCTTAACCAATTAAAATGCAGTCTCCAAAGAGATAGCCAAAGCTACATATCTAAAAAGAGATATCTGTGTAAAGTATGGCAACTTTTGTGAGTTCCTTGTATTTAAATCTCCATCACATTTCTATCTTGTTACCCCATACCTTAAACACTTTTTTTGATACACTCCCTAGGACTTATTAATATTGTAGTTATTTTTCTAAATCTCTAAGTCCTGTCCCTGATCACTAGTTTAGCAGCTGGGGTTATACAAACTGTCATTTCATTGCACTTATTCATCATCTGTCTACCTAATGTCTGAAAATTTATTGAGACCTATTTATTTAATAAATGTTGATGACACACAAACTATATTCCAGACCCTGTGTGTGGCTCAATGATACCAAATTCCCTTTGCCTTCTGCAACAATAATAATGCCTATTATTATTCCTTACTAAAGCAATCTTTTTAAAATGTTACAAGGAAAATTCTTTATCCATTAAATATCTAACTTTTAAATATATGTAATTTTGAGTATCCCCTGTGGGCCAGTTGCCATTCCAACATTTGAGGATACAAGAATGAATGTGTCAATTAATTTTTTTCATTTATTCATTTGTGATTCAAATTTTGATATATCTTTGTATCACCTTTTAGTAAATTTGGCTTTTATTCTGAAGATAATGAGGAGTCATTGGAGGTTATTTGACAGTGGTGAGAAATAATTTTTTGCTTTGTCTTCAGAAAAATATTACTCTACAGTGAAGTGCAGAATAAATTGAATTAATGAGAATTGGAGCCAGGGAAAGTAGTTAGTAAGCTTTGGCAATGATACAGGATGAGAATCGGGTGCTATGAGTTAAGATGATGGAAGTTGGATAGCAGCGAAGTGAGTGAATTTGAAAGGTATTAAAGAAATAAGTATGGTCTTTTTTTTTTATTTTTCTATATTAAACACAATTATTTTCATCTGTTTTGTGCATATCTATATTAAATGCAGAAATTAACTCCTCCAAGTGTTTCAAAATGTTCATTGCTTCTTTCATTGTGACATAAAATCTAATAGAGTAAAATAAAGGAAAGTAGTTCCAGAAAAGATTATCATAAAAATATTTATGGTGGTTATCTTAGGTACATTATTTCAAAGCTTTCTAAATATTAAGTATTGTTCAAAGTTTCATCAATAATTTTTTTCTACATAATCAGGGAAATGATTCTTTGTATTGTTTATTATGATTATCAATTCCCCAACAAGATCTTTATTAATTCCACCAGAGAAAGTTAGGTGCCCTAATATATATTCCAATGGCATCTTGTATAATCCTATGTTAACATTTTTATACTTGCTCCAGTTTATTGTTTTCAAGCTAAGTTGCAGAGAGGAGAAACTCAGATGTAGCCAGAATCTCCCTCACAGGAGGAGATGAAGCTGAGAGTCTGGAGAGGTCACCAAAGCTACAATAAGCAGGTCCAAGTATCAGAGAAGAGATAATTGCTCAGAGAGGGAGTTCTGGAGATATTCAGAAAATATTCTTTGAGTAATCATCTGAGTGCCAATCAGCCCATGGGTATGAAGAAACTATCCAAACTTGAGTGAGAAACTGAGAATTAGCAGGAAAAAAATCTGAAACTCCTGTAGGTTATGACTATTTCCTGTTCCTACCAGGCAGAAGCTAAGCCTTTAAAATTTGTAGTGCACTAAGTATTTTACTCAGAAAGGTCTTGCCAATGGACTGGAGGAACATTAGACATTGAGTAAATCCTGCTCTTATTCCAACTAGCAAAAAAAAAAAAAAAAAAAAAAAAAAAAAAAAAAAAAAGATACAGAAAGATCAAACTGCTTCTAAGTAACTTAAATGCATCCCATAACAAAACTGAAAAATTTTGTGTGAATACAGACATATCCAGAATGCAACAATGTAAACCTCACATCATTTATCATTCAATTAATAGTGGCCAGAAAAATACAAACCATTTTGAGTATAAAATCAATTAATCAAAATGGACATAAATGACAAACAGGATAGAATTAGTGTAAAATTAAATTAAAAACAAATATAACTTCCCTGTAGATTCACAATGCTAGGGGGAAAATTAAAGACATAAATTAGAGATGTGGAAAATATTTTAATAATACCCAAATCAAACTTGTAAAGATGCAAATCAGAAGGACTGTGATGAAAACTAGAGTAGATTTGATTAATAGGTAATTATTTATTGAAGCAGAACAAAATGAACATAAAGACAAAGAAATAAAAAGTATCCAAAATGAAAGACAGAAAAGAATGAATAGAAAGCAAAGATGAAAAGTACAGAGCAAATGTAACATGTGAGACACAAATACTAACAACTTAATATATAATATTTGTAGTTGGATTTTTTCAAAATGGGTCAGGAGCAGAATAAATGTTTGAAATAATAATAGCCAAAAATCTTCCAAAATTGAAAAGAATTACAAAACACACAAATTAAACACTGATCATAAACACTAAGAAATGGAAAAAAAAAAACCACCAAGTGTCTTTCAACTTGCTGAAACTATGTGATTAAGAGAAGAATCTCAAAAGCATGGGTAGGATTTATCACGTGAAAATTAACGAATATAGGAATGATACTAGACTTCTCCTTAAATATAATACAAGCCAGAAAACAGTGAGAACATTTTTATAGTACAGAAATAAGTTTAAAAAATATACCGTCAGTCTATGGTCTATGCCCAAGGAAAATAATACCTTTTAAAAATAAGGGGGAAATACAAACTATTTCAAACATACAACAGGAAAAATAATGGAAAGAACCTGTAACCAGCAGACATGCACTGAAAGAGATAGTAAAGAAGTCCTTTAAGTAAAAGGAAAATAATGTTTAGTGGACTACATCTATCCAAAAGAATGAAATAAACCACAAATAGTGTTATGAGTATATATAAAAGACATTTAAAAATTAAATCTCTTCAAAAGTTAATTATTGTTTAAATTAGGAATCATATTGCATTGTGGGACTTCTGTAAAGAGACAGAATAAATTGTTTAGCCTTTAAGAAACACATTTGGTCTCTATTGCACATTCTTACTTTTCATTTTGTTTTATTTTGTTTAAAGACTTTCACAAGAGTAAAACCCTTTTTTTGTTGTTTTTGTTTTGTTTTGTTTTGTTCTGAGGCTATGTAAAAACAGGCCATGGTTCACATTTGGGAGAAAAGAGGAAAAAGTCTACAAAAAACAGATGGGATGAATAGAAAACAAACAGCAAGATGATTTATTTAAAATAAATTATAATACTTTAAATGGTCTAAACGCAGGAATTGTGAGATTAAATAGAAAATGCAAACACTGTATGTTGCCCATAAGACAACACTATATGTTGCCCACTCATTTTATATATACAGACATCAATAGATTAAAATAATGGGAAAATATATATCATGCTAACACTACTTGAACAAAAACAGAAGTGATTGATTCTAGAGGAAAAAATATTACAAAGTATAAATAGGATCATTTCACAGCTATAATGGAGTTAATTCATCAAAAAGACCTAACAATCTTAAAAATGTATGCATGCACTATTAATGTTTCAACACATATGCAATGTATCGATAAAACTACAAAGAAAAATAAATAAAACCACAATTATAGTTAGAAGACGTAGACAATTTTAGGGAATATCCAGAATACCACATGGCTCAGACTACTTTGTGACTGATAGATGAGAAGTGCAACAATATTAGTTTTCTAGAGCTGCCATAATAATGTACCACAAATGGTTCTTCTTAAAAGTACCACAACAGAAATTTATTTCCTCATGAATTTGAAGGCTAGAAGTTCAAAGTCATGGTGTTGACAATGCCAAACTCTCTCAAAATTGAAAAGATGAGAATCTTTCCTTGTCTCTTCCTAGCTTCTGGTGGTAGCTATCAATCATCGGCCTTCCATGGCTTGAAGATACATCATTCCAATCTCTATTTCTGTTATCACAGGCATTTCCCTGTGTCTGTGTCTATCTCTTTGTTAGAAGAACACTAGTCATATTGGAATAGGGGCTCACCCTACTCAAGTATAACCTCATTTTAATTACTTATATCCACAATTACCCTATTTCCAAAGAAATTCATATTTTGAAATACTGAAGGATAGGACTTCAATATGCTTTTGTGGGTGATAATTCAACGTACTGTAGCAACAATAATTTTTTTAATGTAGGATATGTATTTAGGATAAACTAAATTTCAATTGTAGAAACAATTGTTGAATATGAAAGAAAAAGAGAAGAGCTAAAAGTGACCTCAAACCTGAGTCACTAGGAAAATATAGAACCATTAACAAAAAGATGGAATTAGGTAGATAATGCATTGTATTTTGGATATGTTAAATTTGAGTCAATAATGGGCCATTATTTGACATTTGTTGATGTTCCTTTCGTGGGAAGAGAAAAAGGGGGAGGGGGAAATTTGATTTAGATGAAAACCTTTAACATCATTCATATTTGCATCTTACTTTCTTAAAGGAAGTAAAGCACCAGTTTTTTCTATACTAAATCATTCTATCACTGTATATACTAGATCTCAGAATGGATCAGTGACACTTCATTTAGTCCTTTGCATGATGTGACAGATGAAGTTACAGAATGCTACGCAATGCATAGGGAAATAATTTGTTAAACATTGACCAAAGTGTTTACTTATATCACTGCACATGCCATTTCAATTTTTTCCTGAAGTACTGCCAGTGTAGTCAGTCTTGTATGGTATACCACCTCCATTAAGGCCCTCCATAGGTAGAAGTTAAGGTGCTTTAAGTCAGGAGAATGTGAAGGAAACTCAAACAACTTATTTAAATTTCAAATACCATGCTTCCATTATTTTCTTTGACTGTCCTCCCTGTCGCATGGTGATGCTATCTTCCATTTGATTAATGCTATATTTTGAGTGAACACTATAATACACATTGCTACTATAATTCACTTCACCTTCAAAAAGTAATACATGGATAACATCTCTTAAAATGTGTATACATTTTTTGGCTCCCTTGGTATATTAAACAAGCTTATTTTCATTTATATTTGTGGAAATCAATGCACAGAAGTGTTGTTATATTGCCAAGGTGACATGTTATTAAAAAGTGAAGTTAAGATGGGACCTAAGCAATCTGGTTTCTACAATCCTCATTCATTTCTCTTTTAGTGTGCTATTAGGGCTCAATATACACATCTTCCTATGATTCCTAAGAAAGAGTTTTGGGGTAATATTTTCTTTCTTTTTTTCTTTATCTTCTATGAACTTTAAACATAGAGAATTTGAAAAGATATACATGAAAGGGCAAAATATAAAGTGTGTGTGAGAGAGTGTGCTTTTGCTACTCTGTCATTAATAAACCTCAAGTTCAGGCCTTAATTCCAGAAATAAAAATTGTACTGCATTTTAATATTCTCAGGTAACTGATGAACTATCTGAAATAGTCAAGATATTACAAAAGAGACTCATATAAAGGATATGCCAGTCAATTCTTGACATATATAATGTTAGGGACCTTAGTATAACAATGTCTCAGAGGTAACTGAAAGGTTAATGGTATTGGGATTTTTGTAGACATGACTGATTTTCCTCCAGTAGGAAGAAAATGTGTGGGGAGGAAAGCTGATATGGACAAAGATTTTTAAGGTCATTCACATTTGCATCTTCCTTTCTTAAGGGCATGAAAGCACCAGTCTCTTGTACACTAAATCATTCTAATCTCTTAGAGGAATCCAAAACTTGTCAGAGAAAACATTGTTCATCAAAGAATAAGCTAAGAGACTAGACAAAATAATCAGTGTGAGAAGTGCAGAAGCCAACATTGAATCAAGCAAGTCTGAATAGCATTTCTGTTATTAAGTCAGTGTCATCCTGGTGGTAAACCTTAATGTTTGAGGGTAGAACTTCTGGCTCCTGAATATCGCATAAGAATGTAGTTAAAACTTTGTTTTCAGTAGTATCCAGATGACATCTTAAATCAGTTTGCTACTGATGGAAGTTACTTCTTTTTCCCTTATACACTAAAGAAACCACGTGTGTTGGGAATTTATTTATGTTTGTTTTTCAAGTTTAAGAAGTCTTCTGCATTATGGCTCTTTGTTAGGATGTACCTGCTACCTCATGGTGTGGCAGGGACTTATAGGAAAATGTGACCACAGCTGTCAGATCTAATCAAGCCAGATTTCAGACCATTCGTTCAGCAAAACATATTTTCAAAAATTGTTTTAGGATCATATGTATAATAAAGTTAGGGAAATTAATATTTTCTATTACTTCATAATTTTATTAATAATTTTATTGCCTTTCAGAAGAGACACAATGGAAAGTGAGGCTCTAAAATTAAAATAGAAGAATATTTGTGGAACATAGGGACATTTTATTGTACTTTTAAATGCAGATATGGATATATTATGTTTTAGTTAAATCATTATTATTATTATTATAATTTATAGTTGTAACTTCAACTACATGGTATATTCTGATTGTATTTACTTTCTTGCATAAGGAATTTGTGTTTTTTCTAGTTTTCATAAAAGCTTAATTTATTTTCACTTAGTTTTGCATGTATTCCTGGAACGTTTTCTCCCAACTCACCAATAGAGTCACAAAATTTATATCAAAATAGTCAAAAACATTAATCTGAGGGAGAGATCCAAGATGGTAGGTAAACACTGTGCCTGCTTCATTCCATGAACACAATAAAATTACAACTAAATTATTGAACAACCAACATGAAGAACCATCTGAAGTCCAGTTGAACAGAAGCTTTATAACTAAGGATACACAAAAGAGGGGACCACTGCTAGGCTTGTAGGAGGGGCACAGATTTGAAAGGAGTCAAACCTCTGGTGGTGATAGAGAATCAGGAGGGATATCTCAGCTGTTGATGTTGTCCCACAGAGGAGTAAGGGACTGCAACCCCATACCAGGCTCCCTAGTCTGGAGGACTGGTGCTGGGAAGAGGAGCCCCACAACATCTGACTGTGAAAAACAGTGGAAACTCTGACTGTTCAGTTGCGACAGGAGGCTCCAGAAAACCAACTTGTTCTCTTAAAGTGCTCACCTGGAATCAGTCACTCACGGGTACTCGCCCTCGGCTCCAGCAGAGGGACAATGACTCAGGGGACATTGGAGGCATACAAAGGGCAGACTGAGGTATATGGCTTTGGAAAGAGGGCTGGAAGACAGTTGCCATATTTTCTGGGTGTGCCCTCCCCCTCCTATGCAGCCGACTGCTGGGTGCCATCTTTCCTATGTTGTGCCCACCTGCACATAGCCAAATCTGAACCTGATTGGTCTGTAGAACTTTACTTGCTCTATTCTGCTGACTCATGGGACTCCACCTCATCTAGCTTCACCAATGAACAACCAGTCCCACCCATATTGCAATCTTCCTTGGAAAACTATTTAAGTCCACAGGCCCCAGGCTGGTGGAAACCAGCATTGGTGTTCTCTGAGACTTTTGTGGAGTGGCTCCAGGCACAGTACTGGCATCAAATCAAACTATAGGAGCACCCAGTGCAGGTGACCAGGGATACAGTGCCAGGGCCTCATAGGGTACCTACAACAATACTGGAAGTTGCAGCAGATCTACCTAATACATAGGAACAAATACAGACAAGTATCCAAAATGAGGAAACAAAAATTACATCTTAATTAAAAGAATAGCAGAAAATTCCAGAAGGAGAACGAAATAAAATAGAGGCAAGCAACTTACCAGATACAGAGCTCAAAATGATGATTTTAAGGATACTCAAGGAACTTAGTGAAAACTTGAACAGAGAGATATCAAGCATAAAGAAGGACATAGAAACCACAAAAAACAACCACTCAGAAATGAAGAATACTATAATTGAAATTCAGAATGTAATAGAAGAAATCAACAGCAGACTACATGGAGCATAGGACCAAATCAGCAAATTGGAAGAAAAGGTAGCAGAAAACATCCAGTCAGAACAGCAAAAAGAAAAAAGAATCCAGAAAAATAAGGATAGTTCAAGGGGCCTCCGAGACAATATTAAACACAACAACATTCTCATCATAGGTGTACCAGAAGGTGAAGAGAGAAAGCAAGGAATTGACAACTTATTTGAAAAAATAATGACTGAAAACTTCCCTAATCTGGTGAAGGAAACAGACATACAAGCTCAGGAAGCACAGAGAGTCCCAAACACAATAAACTCAAATAGACCCACACATAGACAGATTATATTTAAAATGGCAAAGATTAAAGACAAAGAGAGAATACTAAAAGTAGCAAGAGAAAAGCAACTAATTACTTACAATGGAGCTCCCATGAGACTGTCAGCTGATTTATCAACACAAACTTTGTAGGCCAGAATGGAGTGACAGAAAATACCCAATGTGATGAAAAGCAAGGACCTACAACCAAGGTTACTCTCCTCATCAAGGCTACCATTCAAAAATCAAATGACAAATATAGAGCTCTTCAGACAAAAATGAAACAAACAAACAAAAAAAACAATGAAAAAAATCAACTAAAAAAGTTCATCACCATCAAATCAATATTACAAGTAATGTTAGAGGAACTGCTTAAGATGGAAAAAAGAAAAAAAGGGGAGAGAAGACAAGATGGCGACTGGAGAGGAGGTTCCTAAAGCCTGTCCCAGAAAACACAATTGAACGGCCGTCCAGGAGCCAAGAAAGTGGACCCTGAGTGACAAACCGGCTGCTGAGAAATCCACAAATCGCAAGTAAACCTGAAGGCTGGCGAGAAAGGGGCGAGTCGGGGAGAGGGAAGGGAGCAGAGACGGACCACGAGGGACGCGATCCCGGCTGACTATTCGGAGCTGCGCTGTTTGGGGGAGGGGAGAGAGACTGGGGAGCTGAGGATGGAAGGAGTTTGGGAGCCAGCCTCTGGAACTTTTGAGTGGTAGAAGGGCTGAGTGAGAACTCTGAACTGCAAAGATAACACTCCAGCTCTAAGCCCCCTGGAGACCTACACAGAGCTGCAGTTCCTGTTCCCAGCCTGCTGCAAAGGCGACCCTGCTGTCTCAGGCCAGGCCCACAGCTTTGGACTTACGGAGCGGGCACTTCCTCGTGCACCCCAGAGTTCCGAAAGCAGTGTGAGCCTTTAGACAGCCAGGTACTGAATCAGGGCTGGGAAGACTGATTTTCCCCAGCAAAGGGCCTAAAGCCTTTTGTTGGCCTCTCCCCAGGATATATGCGCATAGCCTCCAAACGCAGTAGGAGATCAGAAACAAGAAACAAACAGCCCCCTCTCCCCCAAAACTTGACCCCCAG
>PVJL010015796.1:0-23040 GCA_004026885.1 Lyroderma lyra
CTTCCTTCCTTCTTCCTTCCTTCCTTCCTTCCTTCCTTCCTTCCTTCTTCCTTCCTTCCTTCCTTCCTTCCTTCCTTCCTTCCTTCTTTCCTTCCATTCCTTGTCTTTCCTCTGTCTTTCCTTCTCTCTTATGTATTTATTTTTTAATTAAAGGACCTCAGAAATATGGAATTAGCTTTAATCATAATCTTTATTTTATTATGAACTATTACCTTTCTGGTAGGTGTTGTCTTTAGGCGTTGTCTTTTTATGTTCGTAATTTTTCTTGATTTTAAGTAGGACATAAGGAACATTCAATTAAATATCTAAAACCAAATAATTCACACAAATTCTATGTTCCTCTATTTTCCTTCAACTCCCTCGCTGAGATAGTCACCGTCGGAAACTTTGTGTTTATCATTCTCTGGCCTACGAGCCTAAGAATATGGTGTTTGTTTTACTTGTTTTTCAACTTCATAAAAAGCGTGTCATATTATTGTAGTCTTTGGGGATTTTTTAAAAGTTCAATTTTTTATCACTAAGGCTATTTCATGTTATTCCATGCTATCACAGTCAAATGGGTTAAATAGCAACATAACCATTCATCTTACTGTTGCTGGGAATTCATATTGTTTAGACACTTCAATGATTACAAGGAGTGCTGCAGTGACTATTCTTGTCATGGTCCCCTAATGCTCTTATGTAAGACGTTCTTGAGGATTTTCTCAGGAATGAAATTATGAAGTTACAGTTGGTCATTGTTTTAGCTGAACTTGATAATCTCACTTTGTTTTTAAGACACCTTGTAATGATCACATTCATATCTGCATCATGTAAAGAAATCTTTTTAATCTATTTCTTTCAACATGCAATATTGTTCACCTTCTTAATTTTAGGCAATTGAGTGGGGTGGGGGATGGTATTGTTACCAAAAAATGGGGTGTCCTTGTTGACACGACATCCAGGTTCTTGGTATCTCGAGCAAAGAATTGAATGAGACACACGCAAAAGTAAAGGGGTGAAACAAAGAGATAGTTTATTGAGGGGAAAGTCCACTCCAAAGAGGTAGGAGCGGGCTCGAGCAAGGAGAGTGGCTCAGGAGCCCCGATCAACGAGGCTTTGGGGCTTTTATTCTCTTCCATGTCTTCAGGGGAGACACCTCTAGGCGTGGGGCCTCTTGATTGACAAGTCTGATTGACAAGGGGCCTATTACATAACGCCTTCTGACTGCACATGCCCTTTCCCAGAGTTCAGTCTGTTATAATGACATTAATGAACTTCCAGGCATATGTACGTTATTACAATGATGGTATAATGAAGCCCAGGTGAGATGAAGGTCATTGTAACTCTCACTGCGCAGGTGTTAGGAACCGGCCCAAACTGGTGGGCTTCTTGTGCCCTCTAACTTCCCTATATTTGCCTGGAACTTCCTCCTGTGGCTGCCCAGCCTGGGGCAGGGATTACTAGTGAAAGGGTGGTATCAAGGTGGTGACTATTCTAACAGGCGTGTCTCATGGGAGGGGTCCCAAGATTCCCCCTATTCTATCTGCCTTCCTCACATCCTCTTGAGAGATGTGATCCCCACAAATCTCCATGGGAAGCTGAGGGGCTGAAGGTCTCATCTTATGTATCTGCTTCCTGCTGAGGATGGTAGTTGTCCCTACCTATTGGGAATCCATGGAGCTCTCACCCTATCTGATCTAAAGGGGGAGGGGTCTTGAGATCCGCCATGTTGACTCCTTTGTCAAGATGGGCTGGAAGCCTTGTTGGGGCACCGCTAGTATCCTGATGGTCCCTAGATTAGGAGAAATTAATTCAGTTAGTATTTAAAGTCATTGATCAGAGAAATAGGTTTTAAAGCCCTTGTCACTGGGTGGTTTCACGGTGGCAAATTTGTTGCTTGGAGTGAGGAGCCAGAGAAAATTGATAAGGAAAGCATTTAAGACCTTGGACTAGGAAAAAGGTGAAACTGAGAGCTAAAGAACAAAGAAAAGGGGTCTTTAGTGAAGTGGGGGGATGGCTGCTCTATTGGGCCCACATCAGTATCTCCTTGAGTTCTTGATTACACTTTCCTAATTGCAAGTGAGATCATCTCTACATGTATTTATTGGCCAAATGGATTACATTTGTTTTGCTTGGGTTTATAATAAGTTGTCTTTTTATTAAGAGATCTTTGAAGGTCTTTTTATATGTGTGATAATAATCCTCTGTTAATTATATGTATTATAAATACTTCCTTTGAGTGTGGCTTGATCTTTTTCTTTTAAAATACAATTTCTAATTAATGAAATTTATTAATTAATATAGATGTAATTTGCATCTTTTTCTCTGGTTAGTGACTTTTGTGTCTTATACCAAAGTCAGTAAAAATATTTATTTAAAATGTTTTTTTGAGTTTTGCTTTTTACAATTTAAAGTCTCAATCTACTTGACAATGATTTTTATTGCTGGTACAAATAGGTTTTTAATTTCCATTTTACTGCTATATGGAAACACTGTATTTCCAGGTTCTATTTTTTGAAAGCCAGCTATGCTTACTACTGTACCACCCAAGCCAGCTCAAGTTCTATTGTTTGAATCAGTTTTTCTCCTGCCCTTTCTAGTGACTCATGTGACTTTACACTTCATATATGAAACTTCCATAAACACGGGATTGGTTTATAAGCTCTCTGACTTTCTTCTATTAGGTAATTAGGCTATTCCTATGTTAAACTATACTGTCTTCATGTTATGGATAATTGCTATAAATTATAACAATTTACAACATAATACAACTATAATATAATGTACAGTTGGTATCTGATGAGTTCCTTTGACATTCTTGCTGTGCTGTGTATGTGTATGTATGTGTTTTCTACCCTCAGCTGCACTAACATGGATATTTTCTTATATCAGGGTCATTAATGCATCTGTGGTCCCATTACACTTTTGACATGCCTGGTTCTACTTTCTTATCACCTGAGATGATAGGTTCTCAAGCTTCAGCATGCATTAAAATCACCTGGGGGGGCTTGTTCAACTAAAGATCGATGGGCCCCACACACAGACTTTCTGGTTAAGTAGACTTATTGTGGGACCCAAAGATTTGAATTTCTATCAAATGCCCTGATTGGATTAATACTGCTGGCCTGGGGACCCCTATACTGAGAACAACTACCTTAGACTAACTTTGCTTGTATAGTCCTTATGAATTTCTGTTTTTATTTGTGTCTTTTCTGACCATTTCTGTGGTATCAATGAAGCATATCAAATTCTGCTTCTTTGGGAAGATGGAGTCTGATGAAAATTACATCCCGGGAGCTCCCTGGTGGTGTAGTGGCTAAGGCTTTGGTGCTGTCAACGTTGCGGCCTGGGTTCGATTCCCAGCCAGGAATCGAACTACCCACATTAAAAAAAAAAAAAAAAAAAAAAAAAATTACATCCTTAAGGAGATAATTGAAATAACATTTAAAATAACAGGCAATCTATTGACCTTGCAATGCAATTGCAAGTATGTAGCACTCCTTACTGGCTACAAAAGCTTGGGTTTTACCCTTTACACATTTCATAGACACTCGTTTGTAAGGAGAAGAGTGGCCTTGAGTTCTATAGGGGAGGGTATAGAAAGATAAGAGAAAATCCACACATTGTGTTTCCAGAGGGGAAAGGGAAATAGTTATTCTGGAATAACTATGCATAGGTGACTATTAATTTATAAAGCAGTTACTTAAGCTGGTTAAAAGTCATTTAAAGATTAGAGTACTTTCCCAGGATTTGGGTACTGGCAGCTTCCTGATCTTATTAGCTATGTCTGAAAGCTATTTGGTTTCAGCAGACACTTGCTCTAACTAAACATCATGGTGAATAAAATCTTCAAACTCTGTTAGCTTTGCAATTGCATTTGCCATTGAATGAAGGATACAGAATTTTAACGCCACAAGTGGAATTTAAGATTCACAAGTGCCGACTTTGATTTAGCTTTCAACCCACTTTTTGGTTGTGCATGGTGGACAACTTATTCTTCTTATAAATTCAGTTCCTCTATTACAATAGTATATAACAAAGACAACCGTGGTAACAAAGACAATTCCATTATTCCTTTGTACAGTAAAAGTTAATTGAATGCTACCCTGTGCCAGGTCTTCTGTTCATCAATGGCAATAAAATGATGAGCAAAATTGCTATATTTTGTCCCTGCCTTGATCTCATATTCTTCCATGGAAGACAGATAAGTAAATAAACACTTATCTGGGGCTGATGGGTCAAATGGGACCTGGTGGTGGCAGAATTCAGGAGTGCTTCAGCATGATGAGAAATATGACACCACTCACGTAAGGGAATTGAGAGGCATCTCTACTCACCTCAGGTTAAAATTTTGGCATTCCTCATATAACACTTTTTTAAAAATCTAAACTGCCAAACTTTTATAATCAATAACCTACCATAAGGAAGCATTTTGTTTGGGATCCAATCTGAAAGGGCAGGCAAAAGAAACTTACAACCCCGAGGAACGGTTTGCATTCCATGAGGAAGAAGGGGGAAACAGCCCCCCAGTTTACACAGCAGGCGCTAGGCAATTACCAATCAACTATAATAGAAATGGAAATTCAGAAAGACTTAATGGTCTTTGAAACTGGTACATTTGGGAAAACTTGTCTAAGAGCAAGTAGGTGTGAGGGAAGTTGGGTTCTCTTTGCATTTCTATTTTCAAAGAATCCATTTTGTCTACAGCCTGAATTTCACAGCAGAGATCAACTATTGTAAATGAGAGTAATGGCATCTGGGGGCAGTGCTGCTTGCTACAATAACAGGGGAATAGTGGGAGACCTGCTGAGAGTGCACGTAGGGGGCTGAAATGCAAAGCTTCCAGCACTTGTAAGACAGTGGAATAAAATTCCCTTTGGATACCTGTTGTGCAAAATAAGGTCCTTTAAGGGATAAAAATCCCACAACAACCTTGCCCTTCTTTACCAGTCTTGACATTCCTTCTCCCCACCTTATTATATTTTTCCAGAAATAAAATACAAATACCTTAAATAGCCTTGCAATAATTCATGTGCTTCTATTTGTAAATGAACATCTGCAATTGCAGGAAGTATTCCTAAAACTTCAGTCTTTTTTTGATCCAGCATCTTCTACCCTGGTACTGTCATCTTCAAGTTCCTTGTCAAAGAGATGCCTGAATGATAAAGTGAAAGAACAATTTTGAAGAAAAGAAAGAAGAAACATAAATCAATCCTTTAACATCAACACACTTCACCCTGCTTGCAGACTTTATAAATCAGATTTGATAATAAGAGCTGAAGCATATGCTATGTGAGAAGAAAGTGTTAGTTCTGATCGTGAACTGAAGCATTCTGATCATGAACTGAAAATTCCTGAGTTAATCAAAAACTTATTTTAGGAGGGGGGGAAACTAAATATAAGGTGATGGAAAGAGGGGTCACATTAGGTGGTGAACTTATTATACAACAAGCTGACAATGCACTGTAAAATTGTATGCCTGAAACCTACGTAATCCTTGCTAACAGATGTCACCCCAATAAGTCTAACAATAAAAATGAATTAAAAAAAAAAAACACTTATTTTACAACTAAATACGAGTGGACTTGTGAGAATCATATCTACTTCTTTGTATTTAGAATATTTTCAGTGGTCTGAAACTGTTTGATGTTATTTATAAAATTATTCTGAAATTAATGGAATTTCAGAGATAAATACAAACTCTTGTATGGCCCTTGGGGTACCATTTAAACAAATCACTAGCAAGTAATATAATTCCTTGTCATCGGAATGTACCTTTAGATACTTAAGTTGAATATGCCTTTGCATTAGTGCCTAGTTACAAACATGATCCTATGGGAAAAGCCTGGGAAAAAGAATGAAGATTGGTTTTATAAGGGTTATTTCATTTTATATTACATAGTTGCCACACTTATCTGTCTTTCCACCATCTGAAAATTAATGTATAAATTTCTCTACAAAGTTTTTGGACTAAGTTTAGTCGGAAGTGCATTTCATAATCTTGCACTGGAAAAGTTACTTTGCAACTGAAGCTGACGGGATTGGACCAGGGAGTTGATGAGAACTTTCCAAGATATAGCAAATGAATGCTCTGGCTCTCTGCCTTGGGGAACTACATTTTCATCTTGCTTGGCTAGTGGTCAGAGGGCAGGAAATTTTGCCAGGCTTAGTTTCGTATACACTAGTTGGTTAAGCATTAAGAATTAGGGGCATGCAAATACTTTTCTAGACCAAGTGAAAGGGCAGCAATAGAAAAGGGAAGGTACAGGTCTTGAAGAATGAGCTCTACTAGTAAAGACAAAGAAAAAGATGGAGTGGATTTTTATACTGTGCATGCACTTTGTATTTATAGAGCATTTTTCATTTCAATACCTCAAAACAGTTGGAAACCTAACTATCATTTGGAAGGAGGTTACTTTCCTGCTTAAGTCATCAGAGTGCTGACTCACTAGGTTCATCACTAACCCATGATCATGGGTTATAATTTTTTTTACTCTTTAGGTCAAATTGATTAAAATCCTGGCCATTATAATCTCTTCACACCCTGAACCTTATATATTTTTCTTTTTTTTTTTCAATGAGAAAACCAGGAAGAGACTTAAAGTGGAACTCAGATCTCAAATCTCTTCTGGGTGCACATACAGACATTGAGAGCTATGGGTGAAAGAGAGTATTTGGGTTATTTCCTCTTTTTTTAAAAAATTAAACCATAAAATCTCTTGATATAATTTATTGGGATCAACATTTTTAATATGGATAAAATAATATTCTTAGATGATAAACTGAATTTAACTGTATTAAAAGTCTTGGAGCTAGAGTGCTCTTTCTAACTATTAGCCCTATTAGAAAGTTTAGCCCAATATTCAATATAAAATTGAAGTTTTATACCTGTGCACAATGTTAAGCATAGAATAGTAATGCAACATACATTTGTTTAACAAAATGATGTAGAAATTTGAATAAATTCTTAATGCAAACTTTTCCATAATATCCCATTTATATAAAACCTTTACTTTGTAACACTTCATAACACATAAATATTAAAAAAAAAATCTACCAAACACTTTGATTTGATATTATTCTTCCTGCTTTTTTTTTTCTAATGTATGGAGTAATTCTGAGTTAGATCAGTCTAAGTGTTTCTCTTCTAATGAATGTATGTTTTCGAAGGTATGTTGAACTTCTAAAATAATAAAGCTGGAAGCAATATGTCTTGTTTTCATGATGTCTAAAATAACTTGCAGATCAGAATGACTCAGACTATCTTCTTACATTTTTAGCTTGAAATTTGCAAAGGTGCCCAGAGGATAATAAACGATGGGTGAATCTCATAAATGTAATAAATACATAATAACAAAATAAATAAATAAGAGATATATAGCTTTGCTATTGACTTTTACAAGAGATGAATGTGTATAGGAAGGAGAGATATAGGTTGACAATTTCTAAAGTGCTTTATAAAAGGTTCCACTTAAATATGATATATTGGTATTATTCTAGAGCAAATGCTTCCCTATAAGTAAAGGTCTTGTCAGCATTTCTATTGGAAGCTTTCATTTTAGGATGTGTAATTCAACCTTAACTTGTGCTGTCAGCTATAATATGGTATATAAACTTTCAGTGTCATTGACATTTTTTTTCCAACATTTGGAATAAAGAAATCTCACCTATTTCCACATATGAACATTAATTTAAAGCAGAGGTTAATGCTATCAATTTTATTCCATCTGAATAAGATGGTATTTCCTAAGAAATCAAGGCTGTCCACAGTAAGGGGTAAACATAAATAGATTTTTGTGATTCTGCTTTAAGTCAGTGTTTTGGTCAAATATAATGTATAGGTAGATGCTATAACACTGGCTGCCAAGTCATTTGGAGAAAAATAATGAGACGTGAAAGTATTAACAATCATGCCTACTGAGATGAACTATCTACCAGTGACATTTAAAACGAGCCTATTCATTTGCCTTCTTTATGGGCTAAATGTCTATTTCAGGAATTTATGGCAAACATCTGATCCAAAAGTAGTTACATTCTTGACAACAAAAATTGATAAAGAGAGCAATGAAAATTAATGGGGATAGAGAGTGATAAACAACAAAAGAGACCCATTAGGGGCCAAATGACTGGTACAGCCTGAGGAGAAGGGACTGAGAGGTACATTGGAGTACAGGTTGATCATTTCACAGGTGTATCAACCAACTCTTACCCACTATTTCTGGTTTCTTCTGGATTAAAATCTGAAGGTAACTTATTAGAGTTTGGGTCTGACATCACTGCAGTTGTGAGAGGAAAAGAACTGTGACTTGTATTTTTAGGGACTTTAATATAATAAAATTATCAAGATTCAAGTTAAATTCACAAAGGATTTCTTTTCTCTTTTAACCAGGATCGAGCAAAATATAAATAAATAAAAGTGTGAAATAGAAGCTTACTGAAGTTTGCGATTCCTATTAAGTTCTGACTTTCAAAAGCATAGTATAATCTTCTATTCAGATATTAGGGACATATATTTGGTCAGTTTTTTTTTTTTAAACAAAAGACTTAAAACACAGCCCTTTCCTGTTTTAGACATTACAGTGACGGCTGTGCTTCCTTGTCCTCTCAGGAAACAAACAAATGAGCAAGCAAGAAGAGACATGCTTGTCCTTCTCATCACCATGATGTAGGTATAGACTCAGTGGAGACAATTTGACCCTGTTCTGTTTTCAGAAGCAGGTAGGAAAAGTGCCTATTATCATCCTGCATGTTTTGGGTATGTTAATTCATTTAATTATCCATACAACATCTATCAGAAGAAGAACTTATTTTCCCCTTATGGAGTTGAAGAAGCTTAAGCTCACAAGACTCGTAGCTGACTGCCAAGTTCACGTAACTAGCAAAATGACCAGAGCTAGGTCTTTCTGGCTTCAAAGCCCATTCTGTTTCCCTACAAGCAAATTATAGACCATATTATGTAGAAAGTGTCAATCTGATATATTATCTTGAGGATTTGCAATGTTCCTGAAAAAATTAAAATATGCTGATTTTTATTTCAACGGTTATTTATTAGTATGTATTAACAAATGTATATAGCACTTAGGTATTTACAAAGTGGCTTCAAAGACATTATCGAATTTGAGATGTGTGACATTTTTGTTGGTTTATAGATTTTGTTGGTGTTACTGCTTCAGGGCACAACTATTGTCTTCTGCTTTTTCTTTTTTTTTTTTTTTTTTGGTTGGTTCCCTGAGTGGGGATTGAACCCAGGCCATGGAGGTAAGAGCACTGAAACTTAGCCACTACACCACCAGAGAACCCCTGCTTTTTCTCTTGTAATACTCTTCAACTCCTGGCACACTGCTGGGCTTGAAATATGTTCTCAAAGAAAAGTTTTTGGATAGATTTAAGCATCATCTGATAACTTGCATGAAAAAAATAGGTGTTTCTGCAGCTTCTTTTGTATCTACAATTATCACCTCTCTCCATTTTATGGTAGTGTAGGTCGTTGAAGATGTCTGAAGTTTGTGTCGAGACTTGTCTTTGAATCAGCTGCCCTGTCCCAGCAGAAGGATAATACATATTGGCTTTGCTTGCACACTGGCTTCTGGATTGTGTTTGGGTATCCTTATAAAACTTCTTCACTCAGCCAGAGTGTTATAAACAAAGGGAGTGTCAATAGACAGTGTACTTTGCCTCAGGATGCAAGTGGCATTATGGCAATTGCAGAGTTACAAGTGATTCTTGGACCGCAAAGCAAATCTGTTGAGCTGAGAGTGAGTTCCAGAAATAGGAATGAATGTCAGGGCGAAGGGAGTTAGGTCTGGACTCAGGGATCAGTTTATAGTTTTTCCAACTGGCCCCTGGCTCCCTAATTAACCTCTTTTGAGCAGGTTTTCCCTGGCACCTCCTCTCTCAAATGTATCTCCCAGAGGTACATATTTCCTCCTCAGACCCAGTCAGAGGAGCTGGAGTTTAATTCTCTTGATTCCATTGGTATATGAGGGCTGTGTGGAAAGTATCCAGCCATGTAATATAAAAAATAGAGGCATTTATGACTGGGTTTTTTACAAACAGCCCTCGTATATCAATTATGAAGACATACTAGAAATCCACATGTTTATTTAACCAGTGAAAACATTTTTTTAAGGTTCAAGATATGTTAAAAATAATACTGTTTACCTAACTTCTAATTTGGTATTACTAAAGGAAGAAAATTATAAGAATATTCAGTGGTTAAATTCCCATCTTAGAGGTTTGCTTGTCCTTTTGTTTTCCCTTTCTCTCCAACATGAAATGGTATAACAGTTTAGAGAATTATCCCATACAATTTTAAATACTTAATCCAAACATAGGATTGCTTTAATTGGCATAACATTTAGTATTCTATTCTGAAGTACTTTTTAAGAAGTTTTTACTGTTTCATATATTATGGATTTTAATTGAGGGTTGCTCCCGAGTATGAGGTGGGGGAATAAAACCCTTCCTGTGTGGTCCCCTGATCACCCATCTTTGTGTACTTTGACAGTCTAGGAGTGACCAGACTAGCCCTGTTGAGAGGGAACCTCAGGGCACTGTGCTAAGACCTGAAACTTTGCTTTAGGCTGGAAATGAAAATGGAACCGTATCTTGGACAAACTGGGAAAAATGTGGGATGAATGCTTGTTTCTCTATTTTATTCTTTCATGTTATCAAAATGACAGAGGCAACTAAAGACAGTAAAAGCAATTATATGGAATTTTATTTTTTGATATGTTAAAGCAGAAGAGTGCCTCCTGGACTGCAAATGAATGTAATATATACCAAGTTTCAGCTGGGAGCAATTTTTTCCCTCATAGACAGTTATAATAAGTTTGTTCTGGAAGCTTATGGGTTTTATAATGAAAATGCTAAACCAAATTTAACAGAGGCATCAAGTGAGAGCGCGGATGTAATAACAGATCCAAAACCTCCAGAACAAGAGGACGAGGAGATCTTTAGTGAGTAGGAGGGAAAGACTGAAATGTATATAAAAAATGCATGCTAAAAAAAAGAACAAATATGTGTTTTCATTATTGCAGCCCAACGTTTTGAATTATTTGGGGAGACTGACTCGGGTGGCTGTCTTTACAATGGAGTTAAATTGGTTTCTTATTTTAGCTACTGTGTTGGTTCAGCTTCACTCTGTTCTATTCTAAAAATGCATCCGCCTGTCAGTCAGCTGCAGGGCACTAGACTCAGCATGTGTGCCTGCTATGAGATTAGGGTAAATGGACTGAAACTTGAGGACATAGGTTTTGAAAGTTGTCTATAGTAGGTGATCTGAACAAGCTAAGCAAGGCAAAGGAGAGCTAGCTCCAATCAGGTAAACCTATACCACCCTTCACAATATTATCTATATTTTAAATTAATCCATTTGGTCTTGGTTCTGTTTGGGTATGTTATACTTTGAATGTTTATCCATAACTATCTTAAACACAAATTTTATTGTTAAATTTTCTGCTTCTTAAACAATCAAATAAAATAATGGTGCCTTAGCGGTGAAAACAATTAAAAACAGAATATAATGAAACTGAAGAGTATCTCAATCATTTTGTTTCCTATTAACTGCATAACTGCACATGTGTGTCAACAATCACAGATTAAAGAAGCAATTACTCTGAACAGAGAAAACGTGAAACTGATACTTAATACACCAACAGACTGCTAGCTTGAATGCCTCTATTTTTTGGTGCAATGCAAGCAGAATTGCAAAAATCTGTTCAAACATAGCCCATCATTCTAATCAAATTTTAAAAGCCAGTACTGATAATTTGCTTCCCTATGTCATAAATCCACTTTTTTTTGAGATTATGGACCCTAGAGTTAACTGACACAATGATTTATATCATCAATGATTAAAAGCTGAATGGCTTATTTGTCTTGATGTTGTTTCCAAGGACTTCAACTCTTAAAACAACAAAATGTCAAAATGTTTAGTGCTTTTCTGCATAGATGACTTCATGGAGCTTTTCTTCAAATGATTGACTTATTTTTACAAAGTCATAACTATCCCATTCACCTGGGATGGCCTTTCAAATGTTTTTGGTGGCAATTTTTCTTCAAATAACATGATATTTTGAAACTGGATGAATGTTTTTAAAAAAATTAGATATAAAAGAAATAAAAAATAGCTAAGAAAATTATGAAAAAGAAAAGTAGTGAGGAGAGGCATGATTTATTAGTGATTAAAATATGTTCTAGAAACATAGCAATGAAAACAGTATGATGTTGGTATTGTAATAAAAAATAAGTGAGTTAGAACAGAGAACCAGAAATATATGACCATTTATTTCATTTGTTAAATAATAGTTTTACTTAATCAATAGTTCTAGCACAAATGGCAATCTTTCATGAAGAAAATAAACCTGAAATTTACTTCATATAAAAATTAATAAATTATATATTTAAATTTAAACATTTAAAATTATATAAATCTATATCACTTAGGAGTGCAAAAGCTATGTAACAAAGACAAAAATTCCTGTTGGAAAAAGCAAAACAAAAATCTATCGACATATTTAACTACATAAATATAGAGAAACATATTTCTATAGCCAAATATACCATTGACAAAGTTTATAATAAGTTATTGATTGAGGAAAATATTAATCATACAAATATTCACCATTAGTAATTTTAGAATGAAATGAGCCCTTACAAGTTGGTAAGAAAATGACAAAAAAAATACAAAAATGAATAAAGTACACAAATATGCAATTCAAAAAAGAGTAAATCTGGATAGTCAATAAGTACACTGATAGAGGCTCAGCCTCACTGGTAGTCAGGAAATGCTTGTTTTACAAAAATAACATGAACCTATGCTTATAAAGTAGATAAAAATGAAAAGAGATAAGAATCTTTGTCATATCATGGACTAAATGGTAGGTTCATACTCTGAAGTAGCAATGTTTTGTTTTGTTTTGTGTTATTACAGCCTTCTTATAAACAAATCTAGCAAATAGCTATTACAACTTTAAATACACACACTCTTCAACTCAGTATCACCTCAGCTGGGAATCTATTTTACTGAAAAATAAACCACTGAGATGTACGAAAACTGAAAACAGTGCATGTCTATCAAAAGGAGAATGGTTGAGCAAATAATAGTTAAATCACAACACAGAATAAGGCAGCTAAAATAAAATTTTCTCTGGGAAAGTTGACTTGGAAAAAATTTCCAAGATGTAGTATTAAGTGATGAAAGCAGAAAACAGATAAGCATAGAGATTATGATCACTTTTTAAAAAAACAAACAAGAATGCTTATTACATATTGCGACTGTAAGTTGTACAAGGACATACATACTAAGTGGTCAATACTGGTTACATATAGATGAGAGGGGAGAGGAGGAAAAAGGCAGAGGTATATGAGCAAAGGGAAGGAACCAATGATAAAACATGTTTGCTATGATCTGGACTATGCAAATATTCACCAACATTTTGCTGGTGGTAATTTCAGAATGGTGAAAATTTAGGGGATTTGTATTTTGTAGGTATAGCTGAAGACCTAAAGCTTAGAAAAGGATAAGCCAAGTACCAATACATGGGGCGGTGGGGTGGGGAGTGCACGCCTGCCATCCTTCTGGTCCTGGCCAACTGTAGCTCATCCATCACTTCCAAGCTACATAAAAGAAAATTTGAATCCTGGAAGAAGGGACTGATTTTGTCAGGTTACTAGGTCATTCCTCCTCCTTTCCAGCTGGGGGATGGGTTTTCTTCCAACTTCTCAAGTAAGTATCTGTGCTTCAGAGAACCATCAGAAAGCTAGGCGTGTGGTCCAGAGTATTAGGACCGCAGGCACTCATAAAAGATGTGAAAACGAGAATCTTACTGGAGCAGTCCCTGGCACGAAAGGCTGTGCTGTGTTAGGAAAGGCCTTTGTTTCTGGACTTTGGTGGAGAATGGTTGTCTGCATCTTTCAGTTGGGCTTAATATTAAAATGCCTGAGCATTCTCTAAAACGGGTCGCCCAACCCCCAGGCCATGGACCAGTACCATCCGTGGCCTGTTAGGAACTGGGTGGCACAGCAGGAGGTGAGTGGAGGGCCAGCCAGCAAAGCTTCATTTGTATTTACAGCCATTCTCCATCACTCGCCATTATGGCCTGAGTTCGACTTTCTGTCAGATCAGCAGAGACATTAGATCCTCATAGGAGCGTGAACCCTATTGTGAACTGTGCACTCATGTCACCCCCTCACCTCGACCTGCCCCGTGGAAAAAGTCTTCCACGAAAGGGGTCCCTGGTGCTATGAAGGCTGATGACTGCTGCCCTAAAGTATCTAAGCAATATTTATGTAGACACGTCAATCTAATGCTGTAAAGTCTGAATTAAATGGAGAATAGATTGAATGATACTGTTTTATTTGTTTCTTTGTTTCTATAAGGCTCAATTTCTTTGAAAAATGGCAATGACTCCAAGTTCAGAGCACTAAATTCTTATAGGAATTGATGAGTACTTACCACATGCCAGGTACTTGGTAATGAATTCATGAATTAGGTATTATTGTCTTCTACAGATGAGCGGTAGAAGCATATATTAATTAAATAACTTGCTAAGGTTCACACCAATTATGAGAGCAGGTAATATATAAACACAGAATGGAATACATTTCTTAAAGAGTGTATTAAGCTCTATTGCCAGGTAGCTATTCACATTCAGAATAGTGCCCATCGTATAGTGAACACTCAGTAATGTTGACTATTATTATCTACTAAGGGAGATATAAATGGTGATCATTGCCATATTGCTTACTGTTTCTAAGCTTTATTTTTATTTATCAATCAAGTTCCTGGCAGAAAACAGACGGCATGCACATACAGAGTAACTAAATAGAATTTAACAAAGGTATTCATTAGAAAGTTGTGGAAAAGGTTAAGGGAAACCTCCCCCCCACCAAAAAAAAAATAAGATACTTTGCCCCTCTGGGCTAACAAGGGCTAGATTATCACCACTAGGTCTGAAAGGCTAGGGGACATAGTACTAAATGACCCCAAAAGAGCTATAGTTATAGTTACAGCTGCCTGGCAGGAGCTGTGACTTTTCCTTGAGCAATGCAGCTGCCACTGCCCACCCCCTGAGCTGAATTGATGGAGACAGAAAAATAACTCAGATCTTTTCCTCCTCTCACCATTCCATCTCCTGCTTCCCTCTCCATTGGCCAGACCCAAGGGGAAGCCAGAGGGCAGCAGGGCCTGGGTGAAAGTCTACAGAATTCAGCCTCTTGGGGGCCCAGAGCAGAGAGGAAGAATGGTAAAAGTATCTGGTGATGCTGAGAATATAGTACATATACCTTCTTTGAAGTGATTTTATTAGCCAGTATTTTTGTATTCCTAGCAAAAACTGTTAAGTGCTATTAAGTATTTCAAAAATAAGTAATAATGTCTGCAGCCTCAAGGAGCTTAATTTTTAGAAATAGAGTTTGATAATGACAGCATTTAGGTTAAAATGTTAAACTCTAAATGTTAAAAAGAAGTTAAAAGTGCAGGCTTCCGTGTTACAGTGTAACTTAAAACATTTAGGAATCAACTTTCTTGTCTTGAAAAACAAGACCAAAAGTAGTACTTTGTTCAATGGCCTACGTTGAGGATTAACTGTGCTGATTCACATAAAGCATTTAGAACAGCGCTTGACATATTGCAGACTTAATAATATTGGCTTTTATTATTATCTGCTAAGCATGATATAGAACGTGTGAGTAAAGCCCTAGAACTATTCACCCAGGAAAGTGTGTGGCACTGGAGAGGCTGAGTCAGACATTCCTTAGGTCTACTCAAGGTCCTGAGACTTCATGGCTGTTCCTCAAGGTCACACAAGTAGAGGCGAGTGTCAGAAATATTGCCAATTTCTAATGTGCATTTAATCACTGCCCAAGCTTCTTCCCTTCGTTGAGCTATAGACTGCACAAAGCAGGCCTGCTCAGGATGGTCATAAATGAAATACTGAATCATCCATTTAAATGTTCTAAAAAGCATATATTAAGAATGGTGGTATTGATGATAGGAAATACTTACTGGCACTCGAACCCAAGGCAGTGAGGCATTTTATAAATTATCCAACATTCCTTGTGTCCTGCATCTAAATTTTGAGTTCTTGAGTTGTACATCATAGATGTCTTTTTGCAGTTTATGCTTTCCTCTTTGAAAAGCCATTTATTATTTTTATCAATGTAATTGCCATTTTTTTAGATGAAGTATATGTGTCTATCCATGTCTGGCTTGGACAAACATTTTTTTGGATCAGTGAGAGGCGTGTGGCTGGCCTTTTCATTCTCTTACTCTGCAAAATGTTAAAATATTGCGAAGTATTTTTTAAAACCAAGTGTCACTAAGTAGTTTTAGTTTTAATTTGATTCTGTATTTTGAAGAAGAGTGATATGTAATCAATAAACAATAGAAAGTATTCTTTTGCAAGAGGGAGATAAGCTTCTCACTAAGAGGGCAGAATAAGAAAACATTTCCTACCTCCTTCACAGAAGCTGGAATTCTCTGCAGTCTTGGTTCTCTCCTGTTTTCTCATTCACAACTTCAGTAAGAAAGCATGGGAAGTGCCTCTTTCTCATGCTCTGGTTTGCTTTATTAAGTAAAAGTGGTATTTTATTAAATAGAGGTTGGAAGAAATTTCTAAAAACGCTGAAGGAAAATCCTGCTTTTTATAAATACGTGGAAATTCAATGGGTAACTTAGTTTAGCTGCCTTTTAAAATTTTCTCTGTTGCTAAGGGAGCTTAATGGCAGGCACTGAAATGAGCTCAAAGCAAGTGCTTAGAACCAGCTTTTGCCCAACAGCAATCACAGCTTTTGTAAGCAGCAACCCTATCCATATGGAAGAGACAAAAAAGCTAGAAGTGAAAATTACATCATCCATTCCATATCAGACAAGTTAATTAGTCAGCTCCAAATGAAAAGAACAGCTTTTCTCCTTTTGAATGAAAAGATGCAGAAGGTGTCTTTCAATACCTGTGTAATTCATTAACAGTAAAAATGTTTTGAAGAAAGAAATTCTGAATTTAGAGTATCCTGAGTTTCAGCTTGCAGCAGCCAAGGTTGTGGTGAGACTTTTGCAGTTTCCCCAAACAAATTTAAAATGTGAGAATTTTCTTCAGTGACCATCA
This sequence comes from Lyroderma lyra, assembly GCA_004026885.1. Taxonomy (NCBI): domain Eukaryota; kingdom Metazoa; phylum Chordata; class Mammalia; order Chiroptera; family Megadermatidae; genus Lyroderma; species Lyroderma lyra. Next base: position 17,091 of record PVJL010015796.1, read on the forward strand.
GAAGCAATCTAAGATGTTTGGAAGTTTTCCAAGGATTTTTGTTTATGTTTGTGTTTTATTTTTAAGATGTCAGGGTGGTGTTTAGTGTACTGAATGCTCTATGGAGCCTTGTAATTGAAAATGTGGGATCCAAAGTAGCTCCTCAAATAACTTGAAAGATGGGATGTTCTGGATCCAAGTTCCGGACTATAATGGGTCACCTACCTATCTAGAACAATTTAAGGACTTTATGTATTAATATATATTAGTATGTAAGGCTCCAAAATGTTCCATGACCAGAAGAAAGGGGGCTTGAAAGTCTGGAAGTATGCACTCCGGGAGCTGGAAAAGTGATTCCATCTGATTAGAGAGCCAGGAAGCTTAAAGGCTGAAACATACAAAAAGAAAAAAAGTCAGTGCTTTGTTGTTTGGAAATAAGCCATTTTCTAAGTTTAGATGAGATTGGTTGAATTCCCCCCACCATTAACAAATAAGTGACAGAAAAATCAGAAGGGTGGCATTTGGTTTCTGAGAAGAGAGTAAACTAGAGTAGTCTGCTGCTTCCCCCCAAAATCTACCTGGAGAAACTATAAATACAATGAGAAGCTTGGATCTGGAAATAATGTAACATCTCTGAGAAACTCATGAGAGGTGCCGGCAACAGCAGGGGGTGGCGGGCAGCTTGATTGAGCTGCAGCTGTGGGGGTAAAGTTGAGGAGAGAGGTTTTTAGTTCTCTTCAGTTGCTCTTTTGTACATTACTTTGGGACTGTTTTTGCCTCATCTGCACAGAAATTTTCAGCAACAGCCTAGACCTAACTGTGACAAGGACATAATATTAGGGTCTGCAAAATTTCTGCTGGTGAGATGCTAATGGAACAGATGTCAGCTGCCAGGAATCTTCTCTGCCCTAGTTCCTTTTAAATGTTAGGGCTAGTGGATGGTTTTTGAAGGAGATTGTGTCATCTTGAAAAATGATTCTGAAGACTTGTCTGGTGGAGTGGCAGCAGATATTACTGACAGAGGTCACGTTGAAGCCCCCATTTTGGCTCATCCTTTCCTTTTTATTTAAATTCATCAGGAAGACTATAACTTGGACCCTTTCCTAATTCCTATTAACAGACAATACTATGAGCTCATGGGGAAAAAAGTGTAGATCAAGCTTATCCACCTCATGGCCCTCAGGCTGCATGCAGCCCAGCACGGCTTTGAATGCGGCCCAACATAAATTTGTAAACTGTCTTAAAACATTACAAAAATTATGCACGGAACTTTTTTTCAGCTCATCAGCTATTGTTAGTGTTAGTGTATTTTATATGTGGCCCAAATCAATTCTTCTTACAATATGGCCCAAGGAAGCCAAAAGGGGAGAATGTCCCCTAAAGAAAGGCGACAAACTAATATGTGCAACAGAGTTTTTAGAACAGGTGAACTAAGAATTTAAAATAAGTTTAAAAAAAAATTGAAATACTTAGAGATAAAAAAGGTGTTAATATTATGTTGGAGAAATCATAAAAAAAGAACTAAGTGGAAATAATAAATATAAAAAATATAATAGTTGAAATGAAAAACAAAAGAAATAAGGTAAATAATCCAATAGCCTCCATTGAAGAAAGAATTTCTTTGCTGGGAAAGCAGATTGAACTCTTAGAAGGTAACAGAAAAAGAGAAGAAGAAAAAAATATAACAATGAACCAAGAGATTTGGAGGAAAGAAACAAAAGTTTCAATATCCAGTCAATATTCTCAGAAGAAAAGTGGGGGTGCTGGGGGGCAAAAGGAAGACATATTTGAAGAAATGAAGAATATTAATATCCCAGAATTTTTAAAAAGATGACAAACATCTAATTTGAAGTAGCTCATAGGGTAAATTTTTGTACCTCAGTTTACTCACCAATAAAATGGGGATAGTGAAATGTTTATCTTACTACTTAAAAATTAATTTGAGGAGTAAATGGGTTAATATAGATAAAGCCCTTAAAATAATGCTTACAAAATAATCCCTATTTAACGTTAGTTATTATTATTATTATTCCCTAGGTCAGGGGTTGCCAAGCCCTGTTAGGAACCAAGCCAAGCCACATAGCAGAAGATAAGTGGCTGGGGAATAAGCAAACCTTCATCTGTACCTACAGCAGTTCCCCATCACTTGAATTACTGCCTGAGCTCTGCCTCTTGTCAGATCAATGAGGGCATTCGATTAGTTGTATAATTATTTCATTTTATATATATAGTGTAATAATAACAGAAATAAAGTGCACAATAAATCTAATATGCTTGAATCATTCTGACACTATACCCCACCCCTCTGTATCCCATCCGTGGAAAAATTGTCTTCCATGAAAATGGTCCCTGGTGCCAAAGAGTTTGGGGACCACTGATCTAGATGTATTGCAATTAAATTCTAGAACACTAAAGACAAATGGAAGTGCTTCTCAAAAGAATAAACATATCACCTAACAAGAAAAAATATTTAGATTGCTATCAGCCTACTTAACACCATAATTACATGGTCGAGCTAAGGGCATTATAATTAATCATGCTTCAGAATATTTATCACATAAAAATCCACTTTTTGAAAAACTCTTGGAAAATGTACTGAAATAAAAAGATACATGAAGTAATGGTGGTAAACATTCTAGAGCAGACAGTTGGGGACAAGATGGCGACTGGAGAGGAGGTCCCTAAAGCCTCTCCCAGAAAACACAATTGAACAGCCACCCAGGAGCCAAGAAAGAGGACTCTGAGTGACTAAAACGGCAGCTGAGAAATCCACACATCACAAGTAAACACCTGAAGGTTGGAGAGAAGGGGGCAAGTGGGAGAGAGGGGAGGGAGCAAAGACAGATCGCAACAGGACCCGATCACAGCTGACCATCTGGGAGCAGTGCAGTGCATGGGAAGGGAGAGGCCAAGAGGCGACAAGAGGAAAAGCCCTAGCAAAAAGGCAGAACAATGGGAGTCCATTAGGGAGCTGGGCTGGGGAGCTGGAATTTGGACCAGCAAGTTGGGAACAGAGCTTGGGAGCCAGCCTCTGGAACTTTTGAGTGGTAGCAGAGCTGAGCAAGGACTCTGAACTGCAGAGATGACACCTTGGCTCTAGGCTCCCTTGGGACCCACAGTGCAGGCATGCACAGTTTCTGCACAGGGCTGTGGCTTCTGTTCCTGGCCCGCTGCAGAGGTGGGCCAGCTGCCTTCCTACTGCGGGGTCAGACCCACAGCTTCAGACTTGTGCACGCACCTGCTTGCGTGCCCCTTGGTCCTAAAAGCAGTGTGAGCCCACAGACTCTACCCCAATATTTGGCTATGGAAACAGGCATGGGAAGAAAGGCAGATTTGATAACAGTCACCCCAGCCAGCAAGTGCACCCTCAGCCCGCATCACCCAGCTTCTCCAGCATAGGGAAGAAGGTGGAGCTGCCCCAGTGTGCCTTTTGTTGGCCTTTCCCCTTTCCTACAGCCTCCCCAACCAACTAACTAACTACAGGAAGTGGAGGGACTATGATAGATGTGCACCACTTCCAAACATAGCAGGACACCAGAAATAAGAAATAAACAACCCCTCTCTCTCCCAAAACTTGCCCCCCCCCAGTGCCACCTCATGTCTGCCCTACAGCAAGACACCACAAAAGTACCAATCTGGGCTCCTGGGCACTACTGAACATCTTGCCCTCATGTCAAAGAGGAAGAACCCAGCAGACAGGATGAATTCCTTAAAAACTAAAACTCCTCAGAAAGAACAGGAAATTTATCAAGACAGCTTTTTAGACCTAGAAGTTTCCAAGTAAGTGACAGAGAATTTAAAGTAGCCATTCTAAAGGCTCTGAGAGAAATGAAAACATACTGGCAAAGCACCATGGCTGACATAAACAACACAAAAAAGGACATGAATGACATAAAAAAGGAACTTCATGAACAAAAGGAACAATTTAACAAAGAAATTCAAAACATAAGGAAGATTGAGATGGAAATGCGAGAGATAAATAATGCAATAAAACAAGTGAGAAACAAAATAACTACCATAGGAAACAGGGCCATCCAGATGGAGGAAAGAATCAGTGATATTGAAGATCAGAACATGTAAACAGCTCAGAAAGAGGAAGAGAGGGAATATAGAACCAAAAGGATTGAAAGAACTCTGCAAGAACTATCCGACTCCATGAGAAAAAACAACATCAGGATAATAGGAATAGAAGAAGGGGTAGAGAATTCTACAGAGAGCATACTCAAACAAATAGTAGATGAGAAATTTCCAAACCTATGGAAAGATCTGGAACCCCAAGTTCAAGAAGAAAACAGGTCCCCTAGATACCTGCACCCTAACAGATCTTCTCCAAGACACATGGTACTAAAGATGTCCAAAACTAAAGACAAAGAGACAATGCTCAAGGCAGCCAGGGAGAAAATAACTATAAACTTTAGAGGAAAACCAATAAGGCTGGTATCAGATTTCTCAGCAGAAACTCTGCAAGCCAGGAGAGAATGGAATCCAATATTCAAAACTTTAAAAGAGAGGAACTTCCAGCCAAGAATAAATTATCCAGCAAAATAAAGACCTTCTCAGACCCACAGAAGCTGAGGGAATTTGCCAGCACGAGGCCAGCACTCCAAGAAATACTGAAGGAGGCTCTTCAACCTGAAACAAAACATCAGGAAAAATGGAACAAAGTTGGGGGAACAAGAAAGAAACAAAAATAAAACAAAAACAAACAAAGAAATAAGTAATGGCCACAGGAAATCCTCACATATCGATCATCACTCTAAATGTTAATGGACTGCACTCACCAATAAATAGACACAGAGTAGCAGACTGGATTAAAAAACAGAACCCATCCATATGCTGTCTCCAAGAGACACACCTCAGCCATAAGGACAAACACAGACTCAGAGTGAAAGGATGGGAAACAATTCTCCAAGCAAATGGTAACCAGAGAAAAGCAGGAGTTGCCACACTGGTATCTAATGAAATAAACTTCAGGTTAAAAAAGATAGTAAAAGACAAAAATGGACATTATATAATGATAAAAGGCACAATACAACAACAAGAAGATTTGATACTAATTAATATATATGCTCCCAACCAGGATGCACCAAAATATGCAAAGAAACTACTAACAGATTTGAAAGGAGAAACTGACAAAAACACAATCATTGTGGGGGACTTAAACACCCCGCTAACAGCCATAGACAGATCACCCAAACAGAAAATAAATAAGGAAATATCAGCTCTAAATGACACACTACAGCAATTGGGCATAATTGACATTTACAGGATACTTCATGCAGCAAAAAGAGACTACACCTTTTTTTCTAGTGCACATGGAACATTCTCAAGGATAGACCATATGCTGGGAACAAAAATAGCCTCAGCAAATTCAAGAAGATCGAAATCATACCAAGTGTATTCTCAGACCACAAAGCTTTGAAATTGGAAATCAACTGTAAAAGGAAAGCAGAAAAAACACATATACATGGAGATTAAACAACAGCTTATTAAAAAAGGACTGGATAAAAGAATAAAAGATGAGATTGAAAAATATATAGAAACTAATGACAATGGAAATACAATGTATCAGAATTATTGGGACACAGCGAAAGTGGTAATAAGAGGGAAATTTATATCATTACAGGCCTATCTTAAGAAACAAGAAAAATCACAAATAATCATCTTAACATCCCATTAAAGAACTAGAGAAAGAAGAGCAGAGAAAACCCAAAGTCAGCAGAAGGAAAGAAATAATAAAAATTAAATCAGAGCTAAACCAATTAGAGAACAGAAGGACAATAGAAAAAATTAATATTACGAAGAGCTGGTTCTTTGAGAAAGTCAACAAAATTAACAAACTCCTGGCTGGACTAATCAAAGGATGAAAGGAAAGGACACAAATATCCAAAATTAGAAATAAAAGGGGAGAAGTTATCACTGACACCACAGAAATACAAAGGATTATAAGAAAATATTATGAAGGACTTTA
>PVJL010015797.1:0-22992 GCA_004026885.1 Lyroderma lyra
GCAGCCGCCGCAGGGCCGGCGCTCGGACTGGACGTCGGCCGTCATTTCTCTCCGGCCTGCGCACCCCGGACGCGCGTGAGGTTTGCAGCCCCTGCACGGCGTCTGCTGCCGTCCCAGTGGGGTCGGCTCGGTCCAGTGCGGGCTGCTTCTCCTCGCCTCCGTCTCCCTGCGTCCCCCGTGTGACCAGTAGGTTGCTGTCATGGGCCCGTCGTCTGTGTCCAGTCGGGCTGTGGGGCGGCCACGCCGTGTCTGGGCGGGCTGTGCTGTGGGCTGGGGTGACTGACCGGACCGCTGATGGGGCGTCGTCGGTCGGGGGGCTGGTGCTTGCTCGTTCCCCGTACCTGCAGGACAGGCTGTGGGACGAGGGTGACAAGCCACCAGGGTAGCCGCGTCGACGTGCAGGGCTCCGGCCGGGACGGTCACGCGTCAGAACCGCCGGCTCCCTGGGCCGGGCCCTCGCGGACGCGTGCTCACACCTGCACGTGAGCTGAAAGCAGCCCTGGTGGAGCAGAGCTCGGGCCGGGCGGTTGCCATCGAACGGGTCCCGTCTGTCACTCGTGTCCCCTCTCACTGCCGGCGCCCGAGGAGGAAGCACGTCTGAGTGGCCCGTGGCCAAGGCCCAGGACAGCTCAGGGCCGTCACCCGGGCCCAGGAGCCCCGTCCGAGCCGAGTCTGTGTCTCCTCAGCCGCACGGAGACCCCGAGGACTCAGCGGCCTGAGCAGTGGACGTTTGCTCCTCCCAGGAGGCGGCGTGGGGTCCAGGACCCCGGTGTGCGACTGCCCTGCGGGCTCAGGGGCGCAGCCCACCCGCCGCCCCTCGCGATGGGGTGCCGGCAGAGCCCCGGGGCCTGGGCCTTTCCGAGCACTGACCTCGCGCCTTGTGCCACGCGCCCGGGGCCTCATCTGTGCTGACCCCTCAGGCCCCCAGCTCCAGCGCAGCGGGGAGCAAGGCTCCACCCATGAGGCGCTGGGTCCCTGTGGGCGGAGGTGGCTGTCCTCCCCACGGCCGGGCGCGCCCCTCTTCCCCGCTGCGCCGCGCTGTGGGGCCGCTTCTCCGCCCGCCTCTCCAGGACGTGCAGGGTGGGGGGCCGGGCCGCGGGCGAGGTGGGGGGCTGCGCGGTCCCTGTCACTGCGCGCTCCGTCTCCTCTGCAAAACGTCCGCTGCTGCCCCATTGGGCCCAGTCACGCGCGTGGGGTCACTGCAGGGCCTGGGGACGGGGCTGGGGGCTTCGGAAGCGGGTCAGCTGCGTGCCGGCTGCGGTCTGGGGTTTCCTTCCTCTCGGGGGAGGGACCGAGGCGTCTCCCCCTCAGGTGACAGTCAGCCTTTTAAGCTTTTGGGGATGAAGTCTGGTCGCGCTTGTCAGCGATTCGAATTCTGTGAGGGGAAATTTAAGGAGCATCTGCCCGTTTTGAAGTGAGGCAGAGGCCGGCGACGTGGAAGGCCGGGATGAGCAGCCGGGGGCTCCCCAGAGTGCATTTCTGGGGTGACCACCCGCCGTCACCCTGGGCCTCCCGTCCGCGCCCGTGGCTGCGTCCTGCTCCGCGCTGCTGGCCGTCAGCCGGGTGGCACCGTGTCCGCTCACTGCGGCCGCGGCTCCGGTGCCCTCGCGTCAAATGCGTCTTCGCAGCCGCGGTGCTCAGCAGAGCCAGCTGCTGCCCAGGAGGTGTGCCAGACGCACCCGCCCGCCGGCCACTAGCTCTGTGACGGCCGCGAGGAAGGCGGAACGGGAGCCGGTCGCCCCACTCTGGGTGTGGGGAGCAGCTCCTGCGCCCTGCGCGTCCTGGGCACAGCGGGATGCGTTGCCGCGTGGACCCGGAGGCCGGGCGGCTCCCGGTGCGGCTGGACCTGGGGCTGCGGGGGCCAGAAGCTGGTGTGTGCGCAGACGCACGTGCTAGCAACAAAGGGCAGCAGACGCCCAGGCACGGGGCGTCCCCCCATCTGATCCCTTGTGAGCGGGCCCCTTCCATGGTTTGCCCCAGCAGGAAGGCCGTTGAGCTCCCCGTTCTCGGTGGCTGATGGCTCCCTCCTCTCACTGCCCTGGGCGCAGAGGAAGCCTTCCCCGCGCATCGTGCGCACGTCTCCGGTCGGCTCCTCGGAGCAAATTCCGAACCGCGGAATCACCAGCGTCGGGGCCGCTGTTCGTCCTGCGCTGCCCCCGCGTTCTTCACAGTGGAAATGGCGCAAATCTGCCTCCTGACGGGAGGGCTGAGCGCAGACGCTGCGTTTCTAAGCGGAAGGGGACGAGAGCAGAAAGCTCGTGGGGTTCTGGAACTCCTGGGCTGGGCTTCGGGGGGACTGGCCGAGACTGGGCGGAACCCGAGGGCTGCCCTGCGGCTCGGCCCCCCGGCCGGCTGGGGCCAGACGCGAATTACTTTATGGTGCAGTACGCACGGGCGGTGCAGGCGATTTTGTGCGAAGGAGAGCACGTGCCGCCTCGTGTCTATTCGTGAGCGCCGGCACCCGGGCCCCGCGTGGCTGTGAGGTCCAGGGGCCCCGGGCTTGGAGTTCGGCTTTAATAGAGTCTGGTGTCCACTGCGTTCTGCAGGGAAGCCTCAGCCCTGTCCAGCAGCTGAGACTCGGCTAGGCGGCGTGGAGTGAGGGGCTGCCCCGGGGAGCTCAGCGTCACTGCGAGGGGACCTGTTCAGCAGGTCGTGCGCAGCAGCCTGGGTTCTCGGGCACCGGCGTGCAGGGGCCAGGCGGGGCGTGTGGGGCGTCCGAGCAGTGCCCTCTCCAGCCGTCCGGCCCTGCACTGGGGTGCAGCTCTGCAGCCCTTGGCCCCGAGCGCCCCGGGCCCGATTCTCCTGTGTTATCAGGAGGCTAGAAGCACTGAGGAATCTGCGGGGTCATCTGTGCAGCCTTCTCTGTTTGCAGATAAGGAAGTTAATAATTCACTATTTTTTCAATGAGCCTGCACCTCCCACGCTTCTAAAGGCAGACGGTCAGCCGTGCACCAGAGTCAGCTGCTTGTCCCACCTCCGTCCTGGAGGAGCTGAGTGTGCGGGGACTGACACGGCCAAGTGGTGGACAGCAGGGGGACCGCAGGGCAGGCAGCAGGGGGACGGCAGGATGGACAGCAGGGGGACCGCACGGCAGGATGGACAGCGAGGGGACAGCAGGGCAGGCAGCAGGGGGATAGCAGGGCAGACTGTGGCCCTGTGGCCCCTCCCGGGGACACCACGTGGACTTACAGTCACAGGAACCCCACCAGGTCTTTCTCCAGATCTGCGCAGTCCCGCGTGGTCCCCAAACCCCCCAGTAACGAGGACGTGGGGGGCTCCTCTGGCACCGTTCCCGGGGTTCCTGGAATTTGCACATGATGGTTTCCTTCAATTTTTAAAAAATTGGTTTTCTTCTTTTCCTTTTAGTAACAAAAACGCGTGTGACAAGTATTTCCTTTAAAAGCAGCCGCGGCTCCAAACACAGACTGTGCCGCCCACTGGGGGACACTGCGAGACTACAGGGCCCTCCGCGTGGTGAACGAGGAGCCCGTGACCCTCAGGTCTGCCGGCGCTCTGTGTGGGCAGGGGAAACCGAGTCGCCTCGGGCCGTCCGTGGGGTTTACCTGAGAAGCTCATTGGTCGTCGGAGGCAACCCTCAGGCAGGGACTGTCAGGGACCATCAGGGACCATCAGGGTCCGGCAGGGACCGGCAGGGACCATCAGGGACCATCAGGGACCGGCAGGGACCATCAGGGACCATCAGGGACCGGCAGGGACCATCAGGGACCGGCAGGGACCATCAGGGACCATCAGGGACCGGCAGGGACCATCAGGGACCATCAGGGACCGGCAGGGACCATCAGGGACCGGCAGGGCGGGTTGCATGGCGTCTCAGGGAGCGTGACCTGCCAGTGGACGGCGCGGGTGCTGGGCCCGTCCTGCTCTGTGTCGGGGACGTCCCTGACCCCCTCAGGGCTCCTCCAAGGTCCATGAGGACGGAGAACTCGCTCAGGGCACGAGGCACCTCCCCTCCCGGGCGGGGCTCCCCCTGTACCCCCAGGTCTGCACTGCCGGCCCGATGCCCTCGAGCACTGTAAGACGTGAGGGAGATTAACGGGAGGGACGCGGAAGCTTCCGGTTTTAGAGGAGCAGGTGGAGCGTCCCGGGAGCAGCCTTGACCGTGTCCTGTGGGGGCAAACAGGAGGGGGACCCCGGGGACGCGCCGCGGGACGCACGAGTCTGCTCGGGCCCTCTGGTCCTGCAGCGCCGGCCCCTTCACGCAGTCAGTGGCACCGCGTGGCCCTGGGGGTGCAGGGGTGCTGCCGGCCCCGGGGAGCCCCGCCGCAGGGAGCCCCTCGCTTTCCGCCGGTTCTGCGACACCCCCTCACCTTTGGGTGGCAGCAGGGCCATGGGGGGGCTTCAGCGGCCTCACCCGTCTGCGGGGACGCCGGCTTTCCTTACAGGGGAGCGACGTGGGGACCCTGGGAGCCCGAGTCCTGGTGAGTGCTGTGTGCGGGGGAGGGGCACGGGCAGGCGTGAGGGTCTCGTGCGCGTCGCACCCCGACCCTGGGGAGCCGGTCCTGGGGCTGCAGGGGGCCGGCGGGGCAGGACCGGGACAGCGCCGTCCCAGGGGTCCTCGGCTGGAGATGCGGGTGAACGAGGTCCTGCATCCCAGGCTGCGGCGCAGCAGAGCGAGGCCTAGACCCCGAGGGAGCCCCCCGGGAGGGTGTCCGTCAGGTGGGGACGAGCGGCACCGAGTGCTCGCGGCCCGGAACCTTCCTGCCGTTGGCATCTGTCAGGGCCCCGCGCTGGCCTCTGCCCTCAGCCACCTCACAGGTGCACGCCCTTGTGGACAGACCACGGGGACAGCACGCAGGACGTGTCCCCTGAAGGCACGCCCGCCTGGCCACCGCTCCAGGCTGCAGTAAGTGTCCGCGGGCTGGAACCCAGGACCGGTCACTTCGTGGAGAGGAGCCCACGTGCACGCGTTTGGCCGAGGGACCGTCCCGTGTCTGTTCTTGGCCGGGACCAGGCGGGCGGCACGAGCTCTGCGGCGTGGGCTGTGGGGGGCCGGGCTTGGGGTCACAGTGCTGGGGTCACGCCGTCCCCCCGGGCACTTGGTGGCCGAGGGAGGGGCGCAGGGTCCTCTCTCGTCGGGAGTTCTGGGCTCGCGGGTGTCCAAGGGAAGGCCCCCAGGGCTCGGTGCGGGCAGGAGGTGGCAGTGCCCGGCCGAGGCCCCGGGCCTGTGTCCCCGCCGCCCCGGGCCCTGTCCTTCGCGGCCCCGGCGTGAGGGGGGGTTCGTCTTCCTCGTATTTTGTCCTCACGCTTCCCAGCTGACCCCGGTTCCCTAAGAACTGCTCTTCCTCTTAGGACACTGGCTTAGAGCACGACGCCAGGGGCAGCGTCGCACACGCCCCCCGTAGTGCCCGTCGGACCTGGGGGCTGCAGGACCGCGGGGCTCGGTGCAGGCTGGAGCCGGCTTGCGGGCACGGCAGCCCGGACGCTCTCCGGCCGGCCCTCGGCGCCAGCTCCCGCCGTGGCGTCCCAGCAGTGTGGCCCCGGGGGCGCGCCCGGCCCGGTGGCAGCACAGTCCCCGGCGTGTGGGGACGGTGTTGTGTTCGGTGGCTGCAGCGCCTTCCGTGCGGAGCACGTCGTGGCCGTCGTTCCCGGGCGCCCTGCGTGGTTCTGCCCCGTGGGGAGGGCCGTCCCGGGGCCTCTGCTCCCAGGGCTGCGGGGGGGACAGGGGTGACAGCGGCCCGGGGGCGCTCCCTGCGTGCACGCACACGCACACGCACATGCACACGCACGCGTGAGGTCACGGCGGCAGCACAGGCAGGCCGGCCTTCGTGTGGGAGCGTGTGCGTGCAGCCGGCCCGCGGCTCCCGTCCGCGCAGGTTTGGTCTCGTTCCGCGGTCATGCGGCTCCGGCCGTGGTTTAAACTGGGGCGGAGGCTCTGACTCTCGTGGGAGCCCTGTGCGCAGAGGCTCCTTGTCACGGGGCCCCGAGGGCACAGAGGTGACTTGTCCCTGGCCCTGACAGGTGCGGGTGGCTGTTCTGTCCGGGGAGGGACCTCGGGGAGAGTTGGGCCGCACGTCCCCGGGCTTCCCAGGGCAGGCTCTCGGCGCACCAGGCTCTGCGTCTTGTGGCATTGGGTTTGGGAACCACAGTCCTCGCGCAGCGACAGGGAGGGCCACACGGCGAGAGACTCACCTCGTACTGCTTGCAGGAGGGGCACGGAGAAGGCCACAAACGTGTCTCGTCTCTCTGTCTCAGACAGCCCGTCGGGGGACCCCGGCCTCAGGGACGCGCTGCTCACCCCCCGAGGCGTCATGGCGGAGCCGGACTACGCAGACGACGACAACCCGGAGCTGATCCGGCCGCAGAAGCTGGTCAACCCCGTGAAGACGTCTCGCAACCACCAGGACCTGCACCGGGAGCTTCTCATGAACCAGAAACGGTGAGGTGGCGTCGGGCCGATTCCCGGGCGACATGCAGGACGCAGCCTTGAGGGCAGCTCCGTCCACAGAGGCTGCGAAGCGAGTCCTGTCCCCCAGCCGCGTCGGGGAGGTCCCTGCCCTCTGCCGTCCTTGAGCCAGGACGTCCCCCGGGCCGTTCAGGGCTGTGTCCCCTTCGCACATGGACGCGTGGTTTGTGGTTTGGGAGGAAGGGGCTGGATTAAAGCTACACGAGAGAAATGCGAGCTCTGTGGATGGGTAAAAACTCTGGGTTTGCCCGCCGTGAGGCCCGTGGGGTCGGGGGTAAGTGCTGCCCACGTGGCGTCTGTGCGGGGCGGGCGCGGGCCCCAAACCGCCTCAGACTCAGCGGCAGAGCGGGACACGCCTCCTTGTCGCTCTTCAGCTTGAAGTCACGTTGTGAACGGCGGTGACCACCTGTACGGTCACTGACTGGGGCGAGGAGCCACGTGCTCACCCTCTGCTGCGGGAACCGTGGGCGACGTGGGTGCTGGGCTCGTGGCCGCTCCCGGGCTCGGCCTGCTGAGTGTCGTGGGCCGGACCCTGCGGTCGGAGAGCGAGGCTTCACGGCTGCAGCTTTCCGGGGACACAGGGCTCCCTCCTGTGCGCCGTGGGCCCCTGCGCAGAAGCGTGGGCAGACCCCGGTGGGCCTCAGGGCCGCGCAGGGGCGGGAAGGGCCGTGTGGGAGGGGGTTTGGGGAGGGGGAGGAGGGGCCGGGTCTGTAGCAGCCTCCGTCCCGCCGGGCCTCTGCCCCAGGACGTCCCTCCTCCGAACGGGGCTCTGTGCCCGTCCATCCCCGTGCTGGCCACGGTGCTGCTGGGTCAGTGCCTGTGGCCTCAGAGCCGGCGTGGTCCTGTCTGAGGAAGCGCTCAGCCTCCACGCGTCTGTGTCCCAGAAAGGAAAAACTACGGATCCAGCCTCGTGGCGCCCACAGCAACACGGGACTCGACTTTCCTGAGCCGGCCGTGGACTTTGGAGGCTCCGCCTGCATCTGGGGCCAAGTCCAGCGTTCACTCCAGAACCACGTGGTGCCTGGTGTTCCGGGCCAAGTGCTTCTCGGACTGTCGGCGCCCCGTGGACCTCGTGTTTCTGCCTGTGAGGTGGGACTTTGGGACCCAGTGGCTCCCTAAGGGACAGTCCAGCTCAGACCGAAGTTTTCCCGTTATGTTTATGGAGAGGCCAGGTCACCACGGTGTTGGCGGAAGTGACCCCATAATGGACAGAACGGCTGTTCCCAGGTCACGGGCTACAGACAAGTGCAGGGACATTCATGCTAGACGGCTCCGACCTCCGTGAAACACACGGTTTGCGCAGGCGACTGTCTGCGCCCTCACGGAGCCGCGCGGCCCCCGCGAACGCACCTCCGGCCTGCCTGCCCCGGGGCCGGCGACCCCGTCGTTCCGAGAGCCACTCGGTCACTTCTCGGAGGTCTCAAGGTGAGAGCCTGCAGGCGCCGACCAGCAAACCGGCTGCTGAACTGCGGGATCTGAGCCCGTCCAAGAGCGTGACTCTGCTCCTCGTGCGCCGGCTCTGGGACCGCTGGGCCGGCTGCGCCTCTGCGTTCCCCTCGGGTCCCCGATTGCCGCAGGTCTGACTGCGGAGACCGTCCCCCGGGTCCCCCGCGTGTGCTGCTCCCAAAGGCAGCTCCCCCCAGGCAAGGGCTTTCCTGTCCCGTGTGTGTGTGGTGTTTGGCGGTGGGCAGGTCAGGGTCGCCGAGGTCCTTCAGACTCAGAGGATTTCCAGCCTAATTCGGGGAGGCTCCACCTCGGCTCCAAACGAACTCCTCTGAGGCGAACACGGCCTGTGCTCACTGCCCACACTCGTCCCTGACGTCGCCGCTTTGCTGGCACCGTTGCCACTTCCCCGTGTTCCCCTGCGTCTTTGTCTGGCTGTTTGGTTGCTCACGACGACAGGGCGATCTGAGGTGGAAGAACGTGCATCTCCGTGCACGCAGGTAGGTTCGCGCAAAAATGCCGACCAGGCCGGCCAGACCGGGACATTCCAGGATGAGAGGTCAGCACCTCCCCCTGTGCCCCGAGGGCGACGGACGGCTGTGGGCGGGGGCCCCTCCTGTCAGCGCTCGGCCGCCCCCGCCCCGGCTCAGCTCCCCGGACGAAGGGGCAGCTTCACTTTTGTGGGCTCAAGGGCGCCTGGAGTTGGGGTGCAGGCCGAGCGGGTGGGGACCCCTCCGGACGTCGTCGGTGGTTTATGAGCGACGTGAAACGCACCGTTCGGAGCAGCCTGTTCAGTCCCTCCCCGCTGTGGGAACGGGGAGTGTCAGAGCCGCCTGCAGGCATGGCAGCTCGGCCGCAGGCATGGCAGCACCACGCGTGCAGACGCTCCGCGCAGCCCTGCCCCTGTGCGCGAGGCCGCAGAAATGCTCCGTGGCCGCGGCCGTGCGTGTTCAGGGGGCGCGCCGCCCCGTCGCGGTGGGCGGGGACAGTCGGAAGCAGCCGGCGTGCTTGTGGGTTTGGAGGTGGCATGTCGGTGGCACCTCCATCCTGTGACGCCTTTGCACACGCTAGAGGGTGCGGGAGGCTCTGTCTGCAAAGGGGGGACCCCCGGAGGGGCCTGAACGGACGGCACCGGCCCCTCTGGTTTCCGGGGCCGCGGCTCACGTGGAATACAGTGCGCACGGCGCTCCCCAGGTCCGTTTCACAGGGAGCGTGGGGGTGGGCGTTCACGTCCCGGCGGGGGCATGCGGTCACCCGCCCTGCGCTTTTGCAAGGACACGTGGAGTTTCAAATGCCGGGTTGGCCCTCTGTGACCGTCACGGCCAGCAGGCTCAGGGACCGTTGACCTCGAGCACCTGTCAGTCACGAGGGGACCCACAGTGACTGGTGATGAGCATCACCGTCCCCCAGCGCAGGACGCTGCCGTGGTCGTCGTGGAGCCGGGCAGCGCGTTCCTGCAGCGCGTGCTCTGTGCCGGCCGGCCGGGGTCCAACTCGGGATCACACGGCCGTGCTGGCTCCTCGCACGGACAGTGAGTGACCCCCTGCCATGACACCTTACCCGAATTTGCTCGGCTTCTCGGCCGTCACACGTGCTGAGCTTTCTGCTCCTCAGTATTCGATCTGCTGCCACCGCTGTGCAGCCCTTGAACACGAGCGAACACGAGTGACGGGATGCCGGCGCGCCCTGTGTACCCGGTGTGCGCGGCAGCTGTCCTCGTCCTCGTCCTCGTCCGGCAGCGCTGACAGCAGCGGGGCTCAGTTCTGCCGGGCAAACGGGTCTGGCATATGCAGACAGCGAACTCCTCCGTCTGTCACCGGGGCCTCTTAACTGTCACAAAACGGAGCAGGTTGCAAACAGGTTTTCCATGTCCCGTGACACTGAGGTTTGTAGTGACGAAGCAGCATCAGCGTGTCCCGTGCCGCCGGAAGATGTTCTTTCCGGAAGAGTCTGCCTGTGCCTCTGTCCCCCCTCAGTCAGTCTGAGCAACGGTGACGCCACAGTAACTAAACCACAAAAGTCGCCTGTGTCTTCGGCTCCCGGGAAATTGGCTGAATTCGACTTGCTCCTGTTTTCTTACATCGGAAGTTTCGCTAATGGACATTGGGGAAGTGGAGACGCGTGTTACTTTGATTTTGTGTCTCTGATCCTCGACGATGTCACATACAGACCTTTGTTCTGTGCACCGAAAACTTTGTTGTCATTTAAAACCACGCGTAGCTGGGCCAGATGCCCGCACTTCCGTTGTGGGGACTTGTGATCCAGACGTGGAAGAGCGTGCGTTCGGAAGTGACTCGAGTGGCTCCGTGTGCGTCAGCCCCGTTCAGGTAGCTCAGAGAACCGCCTCCGAGGTCGGCGCCACTCATCTGGACCCGCACTCGTCATCGGCAGGACCCGCGCTCGTCATCGGCAGGACCCGCGCTCGTCATCGGCAGGACCTGAGCTCGTCATCGGCGCACCCGGGTGCCGGGCTGGCTCCGCACGCCTTTCCCCGCGCCCAAACAAGCACGAGTCGCGCGGACGGGGACCGCTGGCCGTCGGTCTTGCCCCGTGCGGCCTGGGGGCGAGGCAGTTGTCCTTGTCCTGTGCTCCGTCCGCCTTTTACCGTAAATCCCTCCTCGGTATTAACGTCAGGGGCAGGTTCCTCAGGAGCCGGTGGAGACTGGCTCACGTGCCGGAGCGCGGCTTCCCGTTGACTGGCCGCAGGCACCATGGGTGGACGATGGCAGGGATGCATCCCTCCGAAAGGTGGAACTGCCCTGGAGCCTGAGCCTGTGCATTGTCACTCGTCAGCTACACGTCTGAAACGGTTCAGCTACAGGGAGCTGGGGGGTCAGAGCGCCCCGTGACCATGCCCCCCGGTGGCGATGACACCTTGGATGTACCTTTAGACGTGCGAGATCCCTCTTACGACCCTGAAACTTTGGAAGAAATTTCCAGGTCCCTTTTGCTGTTTGAATTTCTGTGCTGGCCCCTCCTAGACTTAGTACACGGGCTGGGTCTGGGGAAGCTCCTCCTAAATCTCCGGGTGGAGCCATCTCCTGTCTGTCCTCTCCGTCCTCTCCTCTCCGTCCTGGGTGACCACCACACCCCTCACACAACCGTGCTCTTCCCTGCCTGCCCCAGCCCCCCTTTGTGTACTGTAGTGTTTGGCACTAGGTGCTCGATGCATCTTCAGCGAATGGGTGGGTTTTCTCCCTCCAGGGAGATGCTCTTGCACTTGCTTTCACGCGCGTGGATTTCCGAGCCCCCCAGGGTTGAGTGGTCACTGACCGGTGGTGGGCGTCCTAGTCATGCTAGTTCAGTAGACCCCTTCTCTGTGGCTGATGCCCCAAGTTTATGCTCGTGAAAGGTGTGTCCGTGAGGTTAGAACGTTCTCATTTTGTTGGTGCTTTCTTTCAGGGGTCTTGCTCCTCAGAATAAGCCAGAGCTGCAGAAGGTGATGGAGAAGAGGAAACGAGACCAGGTGATAAAGCAGAAGGAGGAGGAGGCTCAGAAGAAGAAGTCCGACTTGGAGATCGAGCTGCTGAAGCGGCAGCAGAAGCTGGAGCAGGTGCGGGCGCCTCGGGGGCGGCGTGGGGTGTAGGGTTGCCGCCTGCGGATTCGGCGCCTCCGTGCTACAACGCGATGGTGGTGGTAGCCGCGCCGACACCCTGTCAGTCACACAATTACCGTCTCTGCCAGTGGCGGGGACAGCTGAGACCTGGTCTCACAGCACGTCCGGTGTTTGTAGTCCAGTCTTGCTGTCTGCGGTCACTGTGCTGGACCTCAGCCTCTACGACTGCTGGCTCCACTAGTTCCAAGTTTGTCCCTTAAACACGGCCTCGCCCACCCCCAGCAACCACCACCCTGCTCTGCGCTTGTACACGTTCGTTTTGCTTTTTAGATTTCGCGCACCAGAGGCGTCACACAGTATTTTTACTTCTGTGTCTGACTGACTTCACACGTTGCCTCTTGGTCCTGAGAAATAAGGGTGTTGGGACGAGCAGAGTTGACTAGACGTGTCCGATGTAAGTGTTTGTGCCGTGCAAGGAAACTTGGAGGCAAATCTCAGCCAATGGGCTACAGACCGTCCAGGTAAAGTCCAGGAGCCTGTTGAGGACGTAGAGGAGACTCAGGCAGCGAAGCCCAGACCAGGGTCGGAGCGCAGACCTTGGAGTGGCGCTCACCTTCGCCGAGAGCACCAGGCACTCGTGTGACCTCAGCCCTGGGTGTCACGTTCTCCGCATCTCTCGGCTGTGTGCAGAGTTGCTCTGGCACCTGTGCACGTGCTTTATGGGTGCATGTGTGCATTTGTGCTTTAAACTGGAGACCAGGAGAGAGTGTCTTCCCTTGGGAAACAAAACCGTTAGGGGCTTTGGAAAGAGGAGTGTTTTGAAAAGCCTCTGACTCTGTGAATAATTTTCCCGTTTCTGAATTTCGTCTAGCTTGAACTTGAGCAGCAGAAATTACAAGAAGAACAAGAAAATGCCCCCGAGTTTGTGAAGGTCAAAGGCAATCTTAGGAGAACAGGCCAAGAAGTGGCCCAAGCCCAGGAGTCGTAGGCCGCTCACGGTGACGTCCCGCCCGTCACGCTGCCCGAGGCCCTGGGGCCTCCGCACACCCCAGCCGGGGGCGTCGCTGCTGCAGAAGGACGCGGGGTTGGTCCACCCTCCATCCAGGCGTGAACTTCTTCCTGCGACAGCGGCTGCCGCTCGCCAAAGGGAGGGCGTGGACCAGCCCCGAGTCGGGACGACGGACCTGGGTTCAAAGGCTTTAAAAAAACGGAGAAGGAAGTGGACACTGGAGTGAACGCCTGAGCGCCGAGCTGCTTGGCCTTCCTGCCGGGCTGAGTCCGGCGGGCACAGCCCTTGTGGCTGTTGTTTTAAAACCTGCGGGAAGTGTGTCGGTCCTGCCGTCCTCTCCGAGGTGACCGAGGTCCCGCGGGGGTGCGTTTGATCTGTTACGTCCGGTTTCCGTCAGCTCAGTTTTGAGAACCTCGGGTTTTCCCGTTGGAGTGACACTCTCACCCTGAGCCTGTCGGTGTGGGCGTGAGCACAGCCTTTCCTTTGCTTGGGATCAGCACGGGGCCTAAAGCAGTAAAGGAAAATACACGAACAAAAACGTGGAAGCGTCCGTTTTAGTGCCCATCCCATAAACCCACTTACGGCTTTGATAACTTTCAGGCTTTCTTTATCATTTCTTGCTGAGCTGGTCCTTAGCTGTGAAGTCACCTCCCGCCCTTCGGAGAACGGGGTGGTGTCCGTGACCCAAGGCCAGTGTCAGAAGGCCTTCGGGTTTCCCTGAGAGCCAGTGGGGACACTGCCCCTGGGCGTTCCCGGGGGGGCGTTCCCTGGGGGGCGTTCCCTGGGGCTCTAATAGGAGGTAGAGGGTCTCCGGGGGTCTGACTGGGCAAGCCCGAGCACTCGTGTGTGTGGACTCTTACTAGGATCCAAGCTTTGAAAATGTCTGAGTAACGACCACACGCTGCTTTGCCTTTTTCCCTTGCGAGGAAGGACTCTGTCCCCCTCCCAGGTAGGGTGATGACGTCGATGACTACTGTCTGCATCTCAGGAGGATGGCGGGGGTGGGCGTGGGGG
The DNA here is from genome assembly GCA_004026885.1 of Lyroderma lyra. Lineage (NCBI taxonomy): Eukaryota > Metazoa > Chordata > Mammalia > Chiroptera > Megadermatidae > Lyroderma > Lyroderma lyra. Next base: position 13,447 of record PVJL010015797.1, read on the forward strand.
TGGCGGCAGCTGCCTGGTCTTCTCCACCCTGCAGGAGGCCCCGGTTCCCCGTGACAGCAGAGCTCTCACAGGGAGCTCGTGCCGCACGCTGACTGGGAGGTCTGCAGGAGTGGATGTGGGCTCAGTGCTCCCTGTGGAGATTTCTCGGCCAGTCGGTTCTGCACGGCAGGCTCTTCTGGTAGCGCCTCTGAGGGTTCGTAGAAAGCTGCGTCCAGGCCCCTGGACCCTTAATGAGTGTGGCGGAGTGGGCCCCGCGGGAGGGCGTGGGGCGGAGTGGGCCCCGCGGGAGGGCGCGGCGGCTCTCCTCGTTGATGAGGCCTGTACTCAGGCCTCACGTGCACAAGGGAAAAGCAGACGTGGCCACCAGACTGCTGGTCAGAGACCGTGCGGGTTGCCCCTAGAACGGAGTATTGCTCTCATCAGCAAGAAATTTTTGAATAAAAGAGGTTAACATGTGGGTCTGTAATCATTTACTTCTGATGGACGGGATGCCGACTGGCTTTTTCCGTCGCTTTTCCTTCGGAGAGGAGTGTATTTGCTGGTCATGCAGGTGCATCGCTGGTGGCACCCTGGGTGGAGGCTGTGGGCTCACGGTGGGACTTGTCCGGTGAGGCCTCCCGTCTGTGTCCTGGAAGCAGTTCTGTCATTTGATGAAATTCTCAAGTGAAGTTTTTCTTCACTGCGAAGAGACAAGTTACAGAACCACGTCCCTCCCAGTCTCTCACGTCTGCCGAGTCGTCAGAATTAGCAGCACAGGGTCTCAAGGGAGGAGACTCACGATAACACACACAGCGCCCTTCCGACCCCGCAGCGAAGGGCGGGACAGGCCCTTGCGTGGTGAGACGGGCTCGGCCCACAGCCTGCGCTGAAGGCGACCGTCTGCCCCATGCGTCAGCGCTGCACCATCCCAACCCCCAGCACTCACGACCACCCAGGCCGTTTGGGGACAAAAACGGCTCCATGTGTCCACTCCGGTTTTCTGAGCGTGGTTGCTGCATAGCCGCCTCCTCGCAAAGCAGCGCCGCTCCCCGAGCTGTGACGGCCAGCAACGGCCTCGAGCGTGTGTAACACATGTAAGGGCAGCCTTAATGGGGTTGTTTTCTTAATTTAATATTTTTTGTATTTGCGCTTGTTTATGTTTTAACAGAAAGTATTACAGAATTGAGGGTGGAATTCTTAGAACCAAAGCTATTCTTAATAAAAATCAGCACATGCTTGGCCCGTGCAGCTGTGTTTGTGTGAAATGCTGAAGATGGACATCTGAAACTGAGAGTGGGGGTGGGGGGTGTTTAGTTCAAGGGTCAGAGGTGGCTCTGGGGTCTCCCTGTGTGACCGTCCTCCTCGACGGCTTCCCCCCAAGTCAGTTCTGTCCCGTATCGGTCAGGACTGACAGTGTATTATGTGGGACAAGCTGGTGCCAAGGTGCCACGTCACTGTGTAGAACACATGGGAGCAGCTGTCAGTCCAGACCAAAGGCTGCTGAGTTGTAGGACAGTGGGAGGTGCTTTTGAGGAAGGGCCGTTTTTCAGTGCTTGTACGTGTGGCACGTCTGAAATGTGACCACACAGTTGTCTTGCTAATGCGGCCAAGTCCACGTTACCCTCAAAGAAGTCAACTTGGGGAAGGCCGTACACACGACTGCTTTATGCTATTGCTTAAATTAGTTTGGAAGTTCAGTTTCTTTTCCGACCCCAAGCTGTCGCTCAGGTTGATCACCCAGCTCCTGGGGTCTTTGGACCCTTCTATGAGCATCACATGTACTCAGGGTGGTGAAGGTTTTGCTGTATCCAAAGTTACACCACCAGCTCTGAAGGCCAGTGCAGGCGACGGTGCAGCTGCCCACTTGGAACGCAGTTTCCCAGGGGGACAGTTCTGAGCCTGTCCTTATCGTTAGACCACGGTGTGTGTGTGTGTCCATTATAATAGTCACAGATTTGAGTCACAGATTGCAGGCCGCTTGAAGCATGTGGTGAGACAGGGCTCTAGGACAGCAAGAAGAATGCCAGGATACTGTCGCGCTTCCATTCCCTGGTATAATGAGAAGCATATCACTAAGGTCCAAGGTCTTTAGTGTAAATAAAATAGTTAGGAGCCGGGCTCACGATTACTGTTTCTGCTTTTCCTCGTGAGAAAGTGTGGTGTGCCTATCAGCTGGGGACGTTTTCCGTGTCGTCCCACTTGCGCCCACGTTTCCCAGCACGATAGTACAGTAACTGCCGGCCACCATGCTGGTGAGAAGCATGCCACTGGCCCCTGCGGGTTAGGAGGTGTTAGGAAGTGTGTTTGTGAGTGTAAGTTGGGGCTCGCACATTCGCATGACGCTTGTTACAGTTACTGGGAATCACACGCTCGCATTGACCTCCAGGAGCAGGTCTGGTTTCCCCATTTTCACAAGTGCAGCTCCCTCCTCTGCAGGGGCAGCCTGGCTGTCACCCTCCATGTGCTCACGTGTGTCCCCGGTCGTCTCGTGTGACCCACCTCCGGAGTCTGCTCAGCCAGCATCCTCACACTGGCCTGGTCGGGCGGCTTTTTGACTGAATCTATCAGGAAAGAAGGAAGGAAACACTTGAGTATTTCAGACATTTATTGTTAAGTTAAATAAAGTGCCTGATTGTGTCAAACCTTTGAGCCTCCTTAAACAGCATGTGAACCATGGCTGACGTATCAGTCAGGTGCTGCAGAGCCAGAGGACTTCCTGGGGTGCTTGCGGTCATGTGGGAAGTTTAGACTTGCTTCCGAGTGTGACGTAAGCAGACAGCGTGGGTCGCTGGGGGACAGTTAATGACAAGCGGGGGGAGGCTGTCCCTGCACTGGTCTGTGGTTGGCGCACAGGAGCGGACAGCGTTCTGCAGATGCATTTTGTGTCCGGGCTGTTGTTCCAATTTTGTCCCAGGGCTACGTGCTGGGGCTGCAGTGCTGAGCAAAATGTATTTAGTACCTGCCCTTTCGGAGCTCGAAGTCTAGCAAGGAGACAAATCACAGTCATAGAATCGTACAAACAAACACAAGGCGAAGCCCAGACAGCGAGGTGGAACAGATTACGCGACTAGAAAGTGCTCCTCGGACAGAAGCATCGCAGGCAGGTGCAACGGCAGCCACACCCACCGCCCCCTCTCCTGCGGACCTGCTGTTCAGGGAGTTAAGCTTGTACTCGAGACGTCGTGACCACGGAAGTAGGTGGTTATTTGCTCTTATCGATGAGCCCTGAGCCTTAGGAACGAGTCCCCTCTCCTGACTCTCCACACACTCATGAACTCCCCTTCTCCCTCCTGCATGGTGACACACGTCACGTGACACACCAGTAATTACTGTTGTTGCTGCTCTGTTGCTGTTGGTTATCTGCATGCTGACGCACTCATGACGGTCACCAGAGACCGTGCGGGATGTGTGGCCCACAGAGTCAGGGGCCGGGCTGGGCAACCCTCCGCTGGAGACTGCCCCGTGGTGGGATGTAAAGCCGTCACGTCTCCCTGCCGGAGGTCTCTTCCTAAAGCCACAGCATTGGCCGTGGAAGGTCAGCCGCAGCTTAGAGCCCTTACAATTCCCAGGCACCATCCTCACGGGGGACCCGCGACCCGTTCCTGTCACTGCTGCGGGTGGTGACCCCTCGAGCCTTCCTCAGGCCCTGGGAGCGGCAGGGACAGTCCCCTCTGGGTTGGAAAGGAGGAGTCAGGACCAAGCTGTGAGCTGTCAGGCTTGGGGACGCCAGGCAGGGCCCTGAATCATCCCGAGGTGGGGGGAGCGTGTGTGGGGCCGGGCGCCCAGTAGGTGCTCAGTAAATACTGTTAGGTCACAGGTCCTGGGAGGAGGGGCCTGAGGCGCTGGCGGGAGTGGGGCGGGCCCAGCCCACGGAAGTCAGCCTCGCAGGGACACCCCCGCCCCCGCCCCGGGCAGCCTCCGCCCCGCCCGCCTGCTGGACTCGGTCCTCGGGCGCGGCCCAACAGCGGCGGGGCCCTGCCTGCAGCCTCGCCCGGGGTGAGGGTGGGGGCGGTGGGCGGTGGGGTGGGGCACCCGCCTGGGAACGGGCCGAGCTGCTGCCCCTCGCGGCCCTGCGCGGAACTGCCTCGCTTTGTAATGAGAATCGCATCTCCGCGCTGGCCGGTCCCTGACCCCGCGCTGCCCCTGACCCCGCGCTGCCCCTGACCCCGCGCTACCCCTGACCCCGTGCTGCCCTGACCCGGCGCTGCCCCTGACCCCGCACCACGTGTAGCTGTGTCCTCCGCGGGAGGCCACGCGACGCACAGATCAGGGGCTGGGGGTCAGAACCAGCTCCCCACCCTGCCTTCCCCGTTGGTCACTGTGTGATCAAGAGCACATGGCTTGACCTCTCTGGTCAGTTCTCTTCCCTTTAAGGTCGGATCTCTGTAACCCCAGAGGGGCTCACATCTGAGGCGTCCTGATGCTGCGACAACGACCTATTGGGAAGGTTTTTGGGGGGATTAAATGAGGCTTCTGTCATTTCTGTGACAGGCCTGGGGCCTGGTGAAGAATGGAAACCCATTTCCTGCCCTTAATGGTCTCACGGTCATTTATAGCCTTAAAGTAATTATTTTTAATAAGATTTTTAAAAAACATTAATTCCCCTTTCCTAGCAAGTTCAGAGGGTTTATTTGAGGCTTGGGCACAATGTGCAACTCTGTGTAACACCAGCAAGCTACAGTGTAGCAGGGCTCACACCAACACAGTCACCACTAAGGACTGTGGACTGGTGAAAAGTCATTTCCCTGTCACAGCACCTGCATGGTTTTAGCTGGGGGGAAAACAAGTCACACAAAAGTGGGGGAAACGGTCCCCAGAGAAATGAACTCCACAGCACGGTCTGCCCTGCGCCCCGAGCACAGCTTGGGGAGAAGAAAGATGTGTGACCCGGGTATGAATGCCGTGGGGACACGTGTTTGCTGGCCCAGCCTGTCAGAGGCAACGTGCCGTCGTCTGTCCCGAGTTCATCTGGTCGTGAGCGTCCCTGTAACACGTGGGGTGGAGTGGAGCACAGGTCGTCTGAGTCTCTGCATAGCTCTCCCACAGTTACCGAGCTTCTGTCCCTGTCACTGCTGATAATTCAGCCTCCACGACCTCGCAGAGCCTGCGTGTCCCTGGCCGTTGGCAGCCTGTGTGTCTGATTACATCGTGAGTCATAACACAAACATTATTGTCTCCTCCCAATGTCCCCTCCCGCTCCCTCTGACCGCCATTCCCCAAGGCCCTGTCACGTATCTCGGAGCTCCCTGCAGCGTGCCTCACTCAGAGGAGCTCGCTGCAGTTTAGGTGACACGTTCCTGTGCAAATCACCTTCCGCTACAAACAGAAGGGCTCGTCGTGCTTCTCCACAGGGGGCCCCAAGAACGCATTTGCTCTTCCGGACACAGAAGTCACCGGCACAGAATTCACTGTGCAGCAAAGGTGAACGTGTAATTCTCAGAGCAGGGGCCCTCCAGGTGCCTCTGCTTCCGTGTGACAGGTGGGGACAGGGCTGCCCGGTGTCCCTCTGTCTCAAGGTGCCACGCGGTGACATGGGACGCATTGTGAACCTGAAGGGGGCCACAGTGGCAGTTCCCAGGTTGACAGTGACAGTATTATTTGGCTCCTCTGTGCTCATGTGGGACCCAGTGTTGGAGTTAGCACCGTGTCTTAGGAGAACGGGTGACAGTAAATGCTTGTCTCTGTTCCATTCATTCAGCAAACTTTTGTCGTGTGCCTGTGGTATGGCCTGGTGGTGCTGAGCTGGGTGGTGGGACCAGGGCGGCAACACGGGGCGGGACATTTGATTAAACAAACCCTGGGGTTCCGGATGGCAGTGGGGCCACAGCTTATCCCTTCTGTGCCGGGGACCCCTTTGCTTATCTTTCTCCTCCAGCTGCACTTCTGAACGGAGAGACTGACTCCATTGTCTGTCAGGAAGAGAATCCCCTGCAGAAGTGGGGCCCCCAGGGGGTTCCCCCAAGCAGCACGTGCTCCTCCGTTCCTGGGTGCGGCCGTGGCCACGTGACCCATCCCCTGCCTGAGAACAGCGAGGTTGCTCTCTCTCAGCAGTGGTGCTGCGCCCACCCCTTTCCCAGGAAGCTTCAGGAAGCGTCTCTATCGGGCATGGGGCACCGCCAGAAGGAGTTCCAGATGTTCGCTGCACCCACATGTGGTTCCGTTGTTGTTTCTCGTAGTTTTTGGTCTCCATGTGGCCTCTTCCTTACGTCCTTAGTTGTAGGAGTTGTGTTCAGCTTGTCCTCCGATGATTCCTGCGGCTGCTTGTTCTGTAATTTATTTGTGTTGCCATGTGCTGCTGGGGAGAGGGGGCAACATGGCTGTTTCCTCACCTGCCCTCTCGGACCTGTCGCTTCTGCATGTGGCTGCATCATACACAGGTCGCCTCTCAGTCCCTTGGTGGCAGAAGCAGACTGGCGGCTGGAGGACTTGCTGGTGGCCTGGGGCCCAATCCCTGTCTCTCTCCTGTCCCTTCCCCTGGGCGTGAGAGGGCTCCCGAAGCAAGTGCCATGTCCAGGGTGACACTCCAGGTAACAGAGCCTGGTCGGGGTGCTCAGTGCTGTGGCTATGGGGTCGCTTCTCAACCACCACAAGATGACCACACATCCCGCTCACCCACGAACTGCTGGGGGTCTCACCCCTGCACCTTGGCTTGCATGGGCTGCAGAGGTCTCCAGAAGCCTGCAGCCAGTGGCTGGACTCGCTCACATGCCCAGACCCTGTCCTCACAGAAAATGTGGGATGAAGCAGCTAGTCCGCCGATGGTTTTTGCGGCAGAATTCTTTCTTCAGATGACATCAGAAGTGGACACCCTACATATAAGACAGCCCTCATCATGCTGCATTTGCAAGTTTGGCCACGTGCTGTTATCAATAAACAAAACATCTTTGCCATCCAAAAATCAACATGTCCTTCACAGACAACGCAGAGCGGTGGGTGCTGGGATGGCCCTGCTGAGGTCCTGGTGGAGGGAGCCACCGATGGGGCCGCAGGGAGGCCCTGCGGGAACCCCAACCCCAGAACCAGTCAGCCGGCGGCCTCGGCAGTCACGTGACATGCTGAACCTTGTTCTCTTTTTAAAAATAGAATAGAATCTGCAAAAAGAGTTGCTTTTAGGAATAAAGATTATAACCTGTGTGTGTTTGTGCATGTGGGTGTGCATGCACTTCCCCGAGGAGCAGCGTGTGGGCGTGCATCTGTGCATGAGTATATGTGTCTTTATGGGGGTGTGTGCTGTATGTGTGTTACTTGCATGTCTGTACCTCTGTGCATGGTTATATGTGCATGCATGTTTATACACATTTGTGTGTGCCATGTTTCTGCATGGATTTGCATATATGTTTGTGTGTGCATGATTATATGTGTATCTGTATGCACATGGATGTGTTCATGTATGTATACATTTGAATGTGTTTGTGTGTATGTGTGCATGTATGTTTATGTATATGTGCATTGCTATGTTGTAAACATGTCATATGCATGTTTGTATTCATGCCTCTTTCTGTGTGTGCATGCATGTTTATACATGTTTCTGTGTTTGCACATGTGGATATTTGTGTATACATGCATATGTGCTGACATGTGTGTACATTTGAATGTGTTTGTGTGTGTGCATATTCATGTGTATTTATATATATGTGCACATTTGCAGGCTGTGTGTATGTTATCTGCATGTTTGTATGCCTCTGTGTTTCTGTTTGTATGTGTACATACATGTTTATACATGTTTGTGTGGGATGACTCTGTGCGTGCACATGTTCATGCATGTATACATTGGAATGTGTGTGCATGCATGTGTTTTGTGTACATGCATGTGTTTGTGTGTTGTGTGCATGTTTGCTGGTGTGGGTCACATTTCTGTATGTGTGTGCATGTTTATACATGTGTGTGTTCGTGTGTATATATATTTGAATGTATGCATGTGTGTACTCACGTGTATGTACTGGAGGTGGAATGCTGTGATTCAAGGACCCTGAAGGCAGTCAGCACAGGGGATGGATTCAAAGGCGGATGAGACCTGTGACATCAGCGAGGCAGCGTCCATGGCTGGACCAACTTAGAAGGTGTCACAGCCCTTTCCCGACTCAGAGACCACAGGGTGTCCTCAGTGCAACCAGATGGGGACAGTCTCCCTCCGCCCTCATCTCTCCCCACTGCAGCCTCTGCCTCCTCTGCTGCTTCCTCCGCAGCTGTCCCCACTCCCACCAGGATGTGACTGTGTTTCTTTGCTGACAACGGCCTGTGGCTTTACAGCCAGCTCCCCCACCCAGCTGTCACCAGGAACCCTAAAGGCAAGGTCGAGACCATGAGAAATAAAAATGAAAAAGCTCCATACTGCACAGCACCTTGTAGCACAATGTGGGGAAGGAACATTTTGCACAAAAGTGAAATTTTGTTATAGAGCTAAATTCTATGTCCATTTATTTCCATTTGAAAAAAGTTTTGCCAATTCAAAAATTATGATATAGTTCACGTAGGAAACATATTTATGTTGTATGACGTGTCTATATTTAAGATATGAAGGGTCAGCAACAGCCACATCCCCTCATCCAGTTTTCTCATAATATGATGAGAACTGAGGGTCACATCCCCCATCTTAGCCTCCAAGGATAAATTAAACACTACTGTAATGTTTGTGTTCATCATCCTTGGCTTGTTAGTAGTTTTACTACGTAAGTATGAACCCTCAGACTAGATGGCCTTGTTTTGTACTTTCAGCCATTATGACTAGGATCCCACTGTTTTTGTTCGTCTGTGACTAACTGCTTGTGTTCGTGTGTCATAGATGCATTCGTAGACAAATCTATCCACGTGTGTGACTGTAATTAGTTGACAGTAAATGATCTACAATATTCCATATTCCCTTGATTTCAGTGTCTTTGTTTTGTTTTTTCCGCTATGGACAATGCTGTTATGAGTATTCCAGAGGAGCTGCTCAGTGTCCCGGACAAGTGTCTCTCCGTGCATTACCTGGATGTAGAACTGCAGCATCAGACAGCATGTGCACCTTCAGCTTTACCAGATGGTGGCTGTGACAACTGACACTCTGAACAGGGGCATATAAAAGTGTCCCCTTGTTTTGCAAAGTTGCCAACACTTGGTATTTTGTAACTTTAAAAATGTTGCCTTTCTGGGGAGTCTATATATAAATTTGCATGTTATGGGTTCCTGTTGAGCTTGAGTATTTTTGCCTACACAACCAGTGGCCATCACATCTTCATTCCTGGTGTCAGGGAGTCACTAGAGTGGGAAGTGGGGTCACTAGAAAAGGGTGCCCGCAGGGATGGCTGCTCCCGGAGGGTGGGGCAGGGACCCCTACGTCAGCACGGCAGAAGGCGTGCTCAGGAGACCAATCAGATTCCGATTTAACCATGAAGGGGCGGGGCAGCACAGCAGAGGTGGTGCTCCCTGCCGGCGTCCAGCGCAGGCGAAAGCAGGCGGAGCTGCAGCGTTCCCCTCAGCCCGCCCCGCCCCTCAGCCCGCCCCGCCCCTCAGCCCGCCCCGCCCCCCACCCCGCCCCTCAGCCTCGCACCTCAGCGCCCCTCAGCCCACCCCGCCCCCCACCCCGCC
>PVJL010015798.1:0-23038 GCA_004026885.1 Lyroderma lyra
CCCACTCTAGGGACTCCCTGAGACCCCGCCTCACCCAGCTTGCATGCAGCGTGAGGCTCCATCAGCCCTGAACCTTAAGGGAGCTGGTGGGTGGCAGCGGGCCTCGCGGTGTCCTGGCTTTTGTGGAGCTGTCCCAGACCTGGTACTGGCGGCAGCCATCCTCGGTCTACTGTGTGGCCTCTCCAGGTCTAGCACAGGCAGTGGACAACCATGGATCACTTTGTAGCCCCTACCAGATAATCCCTGGCTAGTCACAGGCAGTAAGTGACCTGCACACACACTGGAGCCCCTCCCAAGAGGCCCCAGAACCAAGGTACTTGGTGATTGACTTCAGATCACAGCAGAGCACCCCCAGTTAGATCAACAAGCAGCACACACAAAGGGTGTTATCAATAGGCCCCAGAACCCACTGGGGCAAATCCCACTCAGTGGAGTAAGCCCCCCCACCCCTGCAACAGTAGCCCATAAGCTATGGACATGGCCAAACCTCACAACCAATCAACATGAGGGCCAATCCCATTCACTGATGTGCAATAGTAATGAAGGCCCAGCTTTAACAGAGGACACACACTATTCACACAAAGGACACTCCTGGAGCACCTGAAACAAGCAACTAGGAAGACTGTGCCACTGGGCCCTACAGGACACCTACTACGTAAGGCCACCTGGTCAAGACTTAGAGACATAGCAGCTCTACCTAATACATAGAAACAAACAGAGAGGCAGCCAACATGAAGTAAGAAAACAAAACAAAACATCGAAAATGAAAAGACAGAAATAACTAAATGAAATGGAAGCAGGCAATCTGTCAGTTCAAAACAATGTTTATTAGTATCCTCAAGGAACTTAGAACTTCAGGAGAGAGATGGCAAGCATAAAAAAAGGATATAGAAACCATAAAATGACCCAGTCAGAAGTGAACAATACAAAAAAAAAAAAGAAGTGAACAATACAATAACTGAAATGAAGAATGTCCTAGAAAAATCACTAGCAGACTAAATGAAGCAGAGGATTAAATCAGCGATTCAGAAGACAAAGTAGCAGGAAACAACCAATCATAAAAGCGAAAAAAATAAAAAGGACAATTTAAGAGACCTCTGGAACAACATCAAGTGTAACAGCATTCTCATCACAGGGGTACCAGAAGAAGGAGAGAGAAAGCAAGGGAATTGAGAATCTATGTGAAGAAATAATGACGGAAAACGTCCTGAGCTGGTGAAGGAAACAGACATACAAGCCCAGGAAGTGCACAGACAGTCCCAAACAAGATGAACCCAAATAGGACTACACCAAGACACAAGACGTGGGGGCGGCCTGGGTGTCCATGATGGCCGATGGATAAAGAGGAGGTGGTCCATGTGGACAATGGAACATGGCTCGGCCAGGGAAGGGACTGGGCTCTGGCCATCCGCGGCGGCGGGGAGGGACCTGGAGGGACTTGGGCTGAGTGGAGTGTGAGACAGAGAGACAGATGCGATGCGATTCCCTTATATGTGGAAGCTAAAGAAAAAGAGAAACAAACAAACCCATAGATAGAACATTGTGATGGCTGCCCGATGGGAGGGAAGCGAGGGACGGCTGCAACAGGAGAAGGAATTGAGAGGTAGATCGGTTGTTACGAAGTAGTCATGGAAACGTAAAGTATGGCATAGGGAACGTGAGGGCTGGCCGGAAGGCCTCCAGCCACGTAATATGAAACATAGAGGCGTTTGCAGCTGGGTTTTTTCTGTGCAGGCCTCGTTTAGTCAATGATATGGTAATAACTGTGCATGGTGTCAGGTGGGTACTAGACTAGTGAGGGGGATCACTTCTTAAATTATATAAGTGCCTAACCACTATGCTGTCTGCCTCCAATTAATATAAAACAATATTGAATGATAAAACTCAGAATGTGAGAGTGATTTGCCCAAGTTCAGACAGTTATATTTTAAAAGAATCAGGTAATGAGTGTCAATCCACTGAGTTTAAGTTCAGGATTGTTACCATTACATACACAACGCATTTAGTCGGTGATAACTTGTGTCCCGAATAACCACTGTATGAAGTAGTATTGAATAGTGTTATAACTGGTAAGAAATAATGAAGCCAACAACAATAAATCTGTTGTAAGAATTGGATAGTGGTTGAAGTTCAGCTTTCCTATCTAATGAATCTAGCGTGACCTTGGAAGATCGCTTATCCTCTCTGAGATTCAATTTCTTCACGTGCAAAATGGAAAGGATGGGTTTTGGAACCTCCAATTTTAAAAAGCATTTGAAAAATGAGAGCTCCACATGAATGGTAATTGTTATCAATACTGTGTAACTAAACAAGCCTTTAAACTGCTCTACAATCAGGTTTCTTTCCTCATAAGATACTGAAAAGGATGGATTCTTGATTACAAATTCCTTATTAATATTTCATGCGAGTGCCCCAAATGGCCATCTTGTGATTATATGGGGGAGACTCGGAGACTCCTGTGTGTCTCAGATGCAATTTCTAATTCATGAACCAAATTATAGCAAGTATTTCTTAGAATAGCTAGTCAGAGCATAGCATCAGATTCCTCAAAACCAGGGGCTTGGTATGGCACTTAATTAAGGAAGCTGAGACAGCTTTCAGTGGCAATTCAGGGCCATTTGAGAAGTGACATGGCCATTAAAAACGAAGAAAAGTTTTCTCAGGGACCTACACTGTGTTGGGCGTGAGGCAGCAGCCACAGGACAAGAATGACCTTCTAATTCAGGTGGCATGGGTTCGAGCTCTGACTCTGTGGGCCTCAGGATCTTGGTCCATAAAAATGGCGAAAGTGACGTCAAAGCCATAGGGCTGTTGGAAGAATTAAATGAGATAACCCATAAAATGTGACTGCCATATCACGGGCATTTAGAGTGCTAGCACCCTTTATCGACTGCCTCCTAATCCACCCAACTATCCATTAGTAAGAGTCATCCTCTTGCCTCAAATGAAATCAGGAGTCAGAGTCTAAGATTTTCAGTGATTTGCTCAAGCTTGAGCAGCTGGTAGGTGGCCTGTCCTGGATGTCACCAAATTGGCCAAACTCTCAGTTCCAAGTCTTCTTCTACCCACCATTCTGCTGCTGGCAGACGACTCAAAATGCATCTGTTCAGAAGTTGTTTACAAACTCAGAAAACTTAAGGTGCTATGCATGTCATTAAGAAAGTATCGTTTTCACATTTTTTTTCCTTAGGCATAGGGAGATATGAATAGGACTCTATTTTCTGAACTATGAATAAATGACTATAGGGGGAAAAGTTTATAATATAATGATAAGAATCTGACTTAATATGTGGTTTTAATATTAGCCATATGACTCTGTGATAGTCTCCAGGTCCATGAATGGCTACCTTACAATGGATAGTTCAGTAAAATACGTATCCACAGATAAAACATTAAGACATTTTTTTTTTGTAGAGGCTAGGTTCAGCGTAATTAGAATTCACATGCTATAGAAACCAAATTGCTTAAAAAAATAGTTTGAAACTGTAAATTACATCATATATTGTCTAGAATCTGTTAAATCATTTTTCAATTAAAGTCGTATTTTCATTTCACCTAGAATGCTAATTAAATTTTTAGGTTGATTTAGCAAACCAAATTATATATCCATAAAATTTTAAATGAATAGTTTATAGATCTTCAGCTCAAGAGCATGATTATTTTATTTGTACTTTACTTATTTTTTATGATTATAAAATTTTACAACAGAAAAATAGGAAATAGAGAAACAAACACAGTGATGGAAATTAGAGTCACTTTATAATGTTGCCATCCAAAATTAAGCCCATTTAGCATTTTGCTAGATCCTAATTGTTTTCTAAGCAGAAGTTGATATATTTAAAAACTTGTACATTATAGAAAATGACATAATTATAACCATAGTATTACTTTAGAAATGATTCTTTTAACTTCTTCATTTAAAAATTAATTCAAAGCCTGCTTTTAGAACTGAAAAGACATTATTTAAGCCCACAAGTTGTACACCCACAAAAAGAAATGCCTACAATACAAGGCAGTAGAGGAATAATAGTCACTTTGAGTTTTAAGAGAGCTCCCCTGTGGCCTACAGTAAGTAGAATGAGAGAAACTCATGGAGATTAAATATGATTTGGTCAGTAAAGTAAGATTTGGGAAAATGGAGAGGCAGACAAAGTCCTGGTTGGTGTGTGTATTTCCTTAATTCCTTTTATGGGGTGGGGGGGAAGGGAAGATGAGACGGGTTCATGGATTAAATACTCTGAGATGAAGATAGCATGTATGAAAGCTGTTGAATCATGAATAAGTAGATATTTAGCACAGTTTTACATGTGATGGAAATAAATTCAAGAGTTCAAGGCAACAGTCCAATATGTATGTAGTTGAGTGGAAACAGTCCACTGAGGATTGATTAATTAGTGAGCAAAGAGTTCTTAAACTGACATTCAATTTGCATAGGGTTTTTCCAAAGTAACTTGTACTTGTTGGTCATTGACTCTTTTCTGACTACGAAGTAGTATGCATTAATTGGAAAAAGTTTTAAAAATACAGATGAACAAATACAGAAAACAATATAAGTTAAAATTACTACATCCCACCAAATCAATGATAACAAATGTTGTTATTTTCGTGCATATTTTCCAATATTTCTTCTATGTATATACTCTGTTGTGTCTGTTTTTTTACAAAATAGGAATTATCATTTTGCTATTTTCTTAAATATTCCTTGGAAACAAAATTCTGATGGCTATAGAATATGGCATTTACAAATCATCCATAATACACTTGGTCGTCTAAAATTGTTGGATGTTTCAATTTCATGCTATTATAAACAATGCTATAATGAACTGCATTGAACATAAATCTCTCTGGGCGCTGACCCAAAGGCCAACATTGCAATTCACACAGAAACACTGGAGGAGATTCCATTAAAATCAGCAATAATCTTAGATCACTCTGTGTTTAAAATTGTTTTGGATGTTTCATTCCAAACAACAGTACAGGGGAAATTTTGAGAATAAAATTCAGTGGTACTTACATTTGTTATTAATAGTAATCTTTCAATAAGAAATTCCATAAGAAGCTTGTAGCTTATAGAAGTAAACTTCAGTGATGTAAATCAAATGTCCGTAATTACATTTCCAGAAACTTACTGTTTTTTTGTACACAAAAATTAGTTGATGGACAAATAGCAGCTATTACATGAAAAACAAAATTCAATAGCTATACTGAATTTTTTTATATAATGCTGCTTTTTGTCCATCAACTAATTCTTATAGAGAAACACAGTTTACAAAGTTTAAATTTATAGATTTATTTCTCTTTAATTACACTTTCATGTCTGATTGGAGAACAATGTATAATGAATAGTTTTTTAAGATAGAATAATATTTCCTTTTTTCATTTTCGTGATTTTTCACCTTTGTATCAATTTTATACATTTTCACTTAATGGTAAAAAATAACATAACTAATTTATTCAGGACTTGAAACTTTTATTCCTAAAAAAGTAAATGTAATTGTGCCTTTTTATGCATTTAACTATAGCGTGGTACAATTTCAGAAAGGAGAAAAAAAGTATTCCTACTTCATCGTGTATTTTCTGTGTAATTTCTATATAAATTGAGCATATTTACAATTCATTATTTGTCATTTGTCATTTTTATACCTTCTTACTAATGCTTCAGATTATTCACATAGATAATTCAGGATATGGTTTGCATTGTGAATGCATGATACAGGATCCGGCAGAAGTAATGCCTGGACTTGAGTTAATGATTTTATTACAAAATCATCACCATACATGCTTAGGATTTTGTAATAAAAGACTTGGTATCGATTACTAGCTCATTAAAAAGGGGCATTATTTGTGTAACCATATGCGTGTATGGTGATGAATTTGTAATAAAATCATAACTCAAGTCTGGCATTACTACTGCTGGACCCTGTATTTAAATTGGGCCATATTTAAAACAAAGACTAGCATGTTTAAGACTAGAAAAAAGTATAATGCAGTTGACTCATATATTTAATATTTGAATAGAGAAGACATTTTTAATTTAAAAATAGCTCCAGAAGTTGACACTAACAAATATGTAGAGGTAACTTTAAATCTTATTTTAATGAAATGCAGCATATCAAAATATTTGGGGTTTTTGGTTGTTTTTGTTGGGCATGTGCAGTTTAACTATCTAATAGCAATTGGATATCCATTAAGATTCTTCAGCATTTTCCCAATTTGTTTTTACTTAAAGAGGACTTCGCCCTTTCCCTCTGTTAGAATGGGACAAACAAATTGAGTCATCGTTGACCTGGTATATTAACCATGTTGATAAAAGTGACCTTTGATTTGATCACTGTCTAGACCAGTGATTCACAACACTGGCTCTGCATTAAAATTGCATGGGGAGGTCAGAATCCCTCCCAGGAGATTGTGATAGAGGAGATCTGATTTGAAACCTGGCAATTTTTCTCTTTTATCAGCTTAACAGGTTATTTTAATGTGCAAACATAGATGATAAGCACTGAGTGCGAACGTACAGGCTTTGGATCCGCCTGTTTGAAACATTGCTCGTTAATAAGCTTATCCATTTAACTGAACTTTTCAAGGCAGACACAATGTTTTTACTAGTTTTGTTTCAGCAGAGGCACTCAGGAAAGGTTTGTTTGTTTGTTTGATGAATTCATAAGGATTCATTAAATCCATGAAGAACTATGCCATTGGTTAGATTCACAGAAAGTAACAAAATGGTTATGAAATCCCTAATTTAAAATCAAACATGAAACTATTAATACTTTTGGAACAAATATTCACATTGACATTTTATTGTTTTTTTTTCCTAAGAAGGATAAGTCTCCTTGAGAAAAATCAAGAATAATTGTGCTAGAAAAGCATTTTCACTATTAATGTACTAATGGACACACTTGTTATTTTCCTAAGAAATAAACTTGAGGTATCTCTGCTACCTCAGTGACAAGCCAACAATGGACAGTGTGTAATTATACTTTTAAAATAAAATGAAATAGTGTAGCAAGTGCGAGTATAAAGATCAAATGTCCTACCAAACTATATAGCTAGTATAATTTTCAAGTATAAGCAAGCATTAAACTGATTTTACAGATTTTGTGAGTAGCTGATCTGTAGATAGAGGTAAGGTGAATCTGGTATTTTTTATTTGCTAAGTGGCTTCTGATTTCTATTTTTCTAGTATTTCTTCAAAGAGTAACCACTAGTACACACATGAACAAACAAGTACACACCACCATCAACACACACACACACACACACACACACACACAAACACCTTGACCCAAATTTATTGTTATAGACAAATATAGCTGTTCAAGCTGCCATCATCTGAACTAGCTTTTCAATTTCCATTTTAAAAAATCGAATAGAATGTATTGTATATAATATATATAATATGTACAAAGGGTTATTTCTTTACCAATTTTTCAAACCATTACACGTAGTTATATGATTCTAAAATAAAGTGTACAAAACATTTCAAGTTAAAGTAGAAAATAGCACATTATAAAGCCATTTAATTCCTTTGAGAAGTGGCAATTTTATACAGACCTATTCAAAGGAAGCTATTCCAAATTGCTCCCAAATTTTTATCCATGGTAAAGCTGAGTAGCAATTCATTACTCTCAGTTAACTAAAATATTTCTTTTTGAAAAGCTAAGTTTAAAATGGCATAATTAAAGAAAAATATAAAACGATTTTGAACAATGAGATGCTGCCACCCACAACTGCTTTATAAAAATACCGGCCTCTCCTTTGTGATGCTCTGCTCGTCACGTTCGGTAGCTCCTACGTCGTTAGTATGTCCCGCCTACTAAACGTTCAGGAGTAAGAAACGCAATGCACTCAAAGGGAGGTGCTGACATTTTTGATGGCCTGCTAACTTCAAAGGAGGGTCATCTGGGCTAAAAAACAAAAGATTGAATTTAGCAATCTTGTTGATGCCTCGCTAGATTCTGAATCTTACCTGGTGATGCCTAATAAGTAGTTGACACTCAGTTTAAGAGAGACCTTCGAAACTGGTATGTCCCATCCATTTGCAAATTCGTCTGTAAAGACGGCCTATTCTGTGATTACGTTGCCAGTTCTGAAGTAATTTCACTCTTTAAGGCCTGTTCCATAACCCCTCCGGTTTTCAGCTTTCTGAGAGTCATTGCCCAAGCGTTAAGTCAGTGTCGTTAAGACACAGTCCCTGGAGCATACCAGTGAAGCGCAGTGTCCAGCTCATTACGAGAAGGCTGCCGTTCCGCACATGCGCCTCTGTCCGGTTTCTCTGTGGACCATGATAAGGCTTCACTTTATGCGAAGCGATAGAAATAAGAGCGGTGTGTTTCCTTTGCTGGGCCATATTAGTTCTCAATAAAGGAGGGAAAAATTTAGAAGTTGGAAAAAGTTGACACTAATATTTATACAAACCAATGCCTGGCTATTTGAGCTTCGTGATTTGCATATATTATATAGTATAATACAGTGGCCTTGCGTAGAAACATTCATCCACAGTTTGAAGCAAGTACTTAATTCTTCATACACATTTTCTTTCACAAAATCAAAAAAGACCGTTTTCACCAGCTGTAAACATACACTACTTGACTTCCTAAAATAAGTCACATACCAACGTGGGCATTTGCATACTTAAAGAGCATGTTACATGATGATCTTCAAGAACAGGAAAAGCATCCAAGAAGGATAGACTGAAAAGGTTTTACCATCAGGTCGTGTATACCAGTATCATGGTCTGGTTTGCAACGTTCAGCAGCATCAAACACGCATTTTGTTTCCAGTGAAAATGTCTGATCTTTATTTAAAATGCGACTCTCACCTAATTACGGAACTCATAATTATTTGGTTCGGTTAGTGATATATAAAGCACTTTGGCTAGTTTTGTTTTAATACAATACATCATTATGAGATAAAAATCACAAAACCCTATCAGAACAGTTCAATATTGACCTCATACAACTACCACTAATTCACATCTCATTTTAGGAAATCTGAAAACAGAACCAAAGTTTCGGAAGATGTTGAAACTATATTTGTTTTTGTTTTGGAAGTTCTCAATTAGTACAAGTTTATTATCCAGATTTCAAACCCAGTTTATTATAAGCTTATAACCTATAAGGATATTTATTTGTAAGTAAAATTAGCAAATATAATGGCAAAGGTACTATAAAGTTAATCCAATCTGGCAAGTGTGCATGGCTGTTTCAGTAATTAGATTAAACCTGCCTCTCAGGTCCAGGGATAAATTATTACCCTATTATTTAGATCAAAAATGAAATGTGTCCATAAAGGGGAAGGGGCATCACAGAGCACGTCAGAGAAACCAGACTGGGCAACAGGGTTCGTGCCCTGACTGCGACCTGGCTCAGTGATTTTTCTCTAAAGCACTAAACTAACTGTCACATTCCTGTCACTTAGTTCACCTTTGTTTGACCAGCGATGATGCCAAGCACACGTAAAGGTACGTGTAAGCACGTGCGCGCTCTGTGTGTAACGGCCTTGCATTTGGACACACCTTAAAGTTGATTTCAATTTTTCCATTTTATTTGGCCCGTAGAGTTCAAGTGTAGCTGTAGTTTGATGGTTTTCGTGTCCCTGACAAACTAGAGCAAAGCCTTGCTAACTCAAGCAAGTGACATTTCCCAGAGTTACACCAGCAGTTTCTCTTCCTTCACGAGGTGACCGAAACGCCATTAATTTGATATGACATGCTTTGAAAGCTCATTCAAGCTTATGGAGAAAGAGTTGATTTTATATCTATTTCTTAAATTTTCAAGCACATAAGGACTCTTGCACGTTTATTCAATATGAAATAATGAAACGAGTTCAGTCAGAGTAATTCAGCATATCTCTGGAGGTTTCTTTTTAGAGTAATTTATTGAATATGTATGAAAGCTATTATGGACACCCAAAGGTTCTGGGCCTATTAAAATGGGGAGTCTCATCAGTGTATTACTGACGAGGCTAATAGGAAAGTGGATCCAATTAATTAAAGTACGGCGATACATAACAATTAGATAAAGTGCGGAGATTAATTCTCACATTAATATATTTGATAACTCAGGAATTCATGTATTGTTTCCTTGCTGACTTTTGGCGTTTTATGGATATTTGACTACTTAAAAATAATTAGATGTTTTTGTTTTGTGGGATTCACAGACAGTTGCCAATAGAGGGACACAGTTCTATATATTAAAAAAAAAGTAAATGCTGCATTAGTCTTCGCTTTTGTAATAAATTGCCGATAACTTAGCATCTTAAAACTACTCTCTTGTTGTCTCACAGCAGTGTAGGTCCGAAGCTTGGGCAGGCTTCACTGGGTTCTTTGTCTGGGACCTGACCAGGCCAAATTCTTGGCGTCTCTGGGGCGAGAATTTGCTTTCAGGCTTATTCAAGTTGTTGGAAAAATTGAGTTCCAGAGTCTCACAATTCAGATCCCTCCGACGTCCTCTTCTGGTACCACCTAGAGAAAATTCTCGGCTTTTAAAGCGTTTTATATAAGTAGATCAAGCCCACCCAAACAATCTCCTTTCGGATGAACTCCAAGTCAACTGATTAGTACCCTTTATTGCATCTGTAGAATTCCCGTTGCCACTTAATTTAACATAATCACAGGTATCTCATCATATTCAGAGTCCCAGAGATTAGGACGGATATCTTGAGAAAGGGGTCTTTGATAATTCTCCCCATTTCAGAGGTGTTGGGTGACAATTATCTATTCAGTTCAAAACATTCGGATTTTAACCAACCAGGTCTCTGGACATAAAGCGGATTCCAGATAATTCATTGTATGTACCATTCATTTTTAAGGAGTTTTCATTTTATTCCTATCCCAGGGGAAGAAAGACTAAAACATACCATTGTGTGTTCTCTAAGTTAATGAAAGATTCAGTCCAACGGATAACTGGGCAAGAGGTAGGACCAGTGTTTATCGTCCTCCATCACTAATAAACAGCATTCAGCGCTGCCCATTCACACATCAGCGGCAATCTGCAAACTAAATATTCCACAAAAGAAAGAGAGAGAAGCAAAAGCCTTCCATTTGCATTAAGCACGGTGTGACTTACACTCACCTACGCGGTCTCCTGACTTTGTCTTACGTGTTTCTATGTCCTCAGGACATACACCTAATAGGTTGGGTGAATAATGCTTTGCTAGTGGAATGTTAAAATTCTCCACGGCTCAAGCATCCAGTTTTGTTTTTTCACTATGGGAACATGCAAGTAAAATATAATTTGCTTATGCTTTATGGTATTACCCAGCAGAGCTTAAAACCATGTGTTTTGCAACATGTTTTGGGATACTTGATTACATGTGTATATGTGTTTTTCTGATAACACTATTAGTAAAAAATACATAAAATTGTATTAGATGAACTGATTTTATCATGGACTTTTTAATATTTGTTTCAATTTATGAAATTTTAATGCTATACAACATTTCTGTTAGAAAAAATATTTGCTATTATTATTAACCCATTTCTTTTCTACTGAAATACTTTAATATTTTTTGCTAAATCTTTGTGTTATCTTAATTTATTATGTTATATTTTAGCATAATGGAACAATTAAAAGGAAATTATAGTATAATTAATTTTACATACTTTAGACTTTTCTAATTTAACCACTGTATTTATAACACTTCTTAGCCTACCATAACAATAGAAATAGAGAAACCACTATTCAAGTAATGAAATTAAGCATTCTAAATCAGTAAGTTCAAAGAAGCAAGTGTACTTAATATAGTGATTAGTGAATCAAGAATTTTTAGGTAGTTGTAACCGTTCCATTTCTGTAAACATTCTCACACCTTTACTAATTAATGTGCCTAATGATTTTTAAAATGCAGTGCGTTTTTGGAATTATTTCATTAAGAATGTAGCAAGACTTTTAAATTTTCCAATCAACTCATTTAGAAATTGTCAGTGATTAAAATGAACATTCTTAAAATAGCCATGAGATATTTACAGTACTGTACAATTTCCACATCTATATTGATTAACTTTGTAGAGATAACTCTACCACACAGAAAGAATGGAACAAATTTGTTACCTGATGATACACATTATATTGGATTGAAAATGACTTAGATTATTATGAGTTATTAAAAGACCACTGAGGTTATGTATTGGGGATCTGATATCTACCAGGTACTCTGACAGGTGCTTGGGATACAGTACGTGACAAGTACCACGTTGGGCACTTGTGGTCCCTCTTAGATGAGTTGACAGTCCGGTAAACAGTCATGGGGTGCAAGATATATTAGTTAAATGGCTTTTTTCTATTTTATACAGCAATTTTCAAAATGTTTTTTTTTCTCAAAATGTTTTGATAGCTTTTCGTATTCAGCTGCGGAGTCTAATTATTTTGGAAAGTTATCTTGCTGATTTTGATAAGGAGAGGGCCACAGGTTAGGATTTCACAAATTGAATCTAAAAGACGTTGATGGAACAAATTCTGTAAAAACTCTGTAAATTCAATTCAAAGATACTAAAATTATCATCAAATAACAGCAAATTATTATTTTAATGAAACATTAATTAGAAATAAATGTATTTGAGGGTAAGTAGAGTTTAGGCATGTCCATGTTTATTTTCAAGTAGCTTTATTTTCCGCTAGTGAAGTGTCTAACATGGTCAAATGTCCCTCTGCAGTTGTGGTGTAAGCGAATGACATTAAGCAAATCATGATCTGAACTCAGGCTGGAGCCATCTATCATCTATGTTCTCTTAAGAGAGTTTTTCACCACTGAGAGTTGGCATGATGGATTCCTGTACAACCATTAAATATATGTAATTAGGCCAGTGAGGTTTCATTTAACCTTGGGTTCTTGCCAGTTGTTTTCCCTTTCAATTATTATTGAAGTTGCTTTTGAGTAAAATAAGTGACAATATACATTTCTGAGAATAGCATTGAATAAAAAAGCAGCCTTGAATTAAATGTAAGAAAGGATCTTATTGCTCTTCATTCAAGCCTTAAAAATTACTTGAATTATTTACATGCAGGAGACCAAAAGCACAACAGCTGAAGAGCCAAGATGTATGCCTTTGTATGAAGATAGAAACTTAATTTGAGATGCCTACATATTGTAGGTTTATCTTTCATTATGATGATTTATTTTATTTCATTTATAAACATTTAATTTTATGGACCTTTCTGAATCTATATTGCATTTTTGATTTAAATTGGAAAAACACAGTCCAGATGATATGAAACACATGGATTTCATGTTTATAGATTACCTATACCTTACAAATTATTAGAGATGGTCTTTATGTTGGCTGAGTAATTGTATTAAAAGTTTGAAAAAGCTATTAGTCAAGTTTATTATGTTTGTACATGATCGCAGATGAATATGCCCATTTAAAAGAAAAGATAAACACTATTTTAAAGTGATCTTACACTATGTTTTTATATAAATAGATTTGAAATAGAAAAAAATTAATTAGAAACTTAATGGATTTCTGACAGCATTGAAGTAAAACTAAAAATAGTAATAACTACTGATAAAAATCCTTCTCCATCACCTTCATGTCTACCTAAGTCCAAGTTCTCTTGATTATGACTCCAAAATAGCTCACATATTTCTGTTACCAGTGCCGCCATTTTAACTCAGGCACTTAGTTTCTTATTTTTTCATTCACTTTCATCTTAACTAATAAAATCATTTCCTAAATGACTTCCCCAGGTCCAAGCAGTCTTCTCCTCAGCCTATCCAGTCAGTTGATAACAAAATCACCTCCCTGTAATCACGTTCTGATAACATCATGCTCTTCTCCAAACTTCTTCTGGCTGAATGCAGAAGACCCAGACTTCCTCATCTTGCTCTTAAGATCTGTGATCTGGCTCCAACCTCAAATGTGCAACTCATTTCTCGATATCTGCTATCTTATGTAACACACAACTGAACTGTAATAGATGCAATCTGTAGAATATATGCAGCTGGAGACCGTGAAAGTCATTTATCAGAGTATTGTCCTAGAGAAGCTATAAATTTTAGAATGTGATTCTAGGATTACAATAGCTAATTTGAGCTGAAAATACTAAAAAATTTATAGGGAATCCTTAAAATTTATGATTAACAATTTGAGTCAATGCATTGATTTTTAATAGTATTGTGTATTCATAAAATCTTGGTATATTACACAATGAAGGCACCAAATTATTTAATGTAAACTTATGAGAACCTCTCTTTTATGAAGAATGTGCATTTTAATATATAAATTAAATTGTATTTCTGCAAAACATTCAATTAGAATCATATTAGTCTGGGGAAATGGTATATAATTAGTAAGATCATATTTTACGTATAAAACCCAATACATTTTCTAGAATGCTTAAAGTGAACATATTTCTGTCAGCAAACACAAACTTTTGCTAGTTTCCCCATTGTAAACCACATGAAGAACTGAGGTCCTTTCTAGAAAATTCTAGCGAGTTAAAGACCTTACTATTTCTTTTTTGTTCATAGAGTATGGAATTCAAAATTGTTGGTTGTCTTACTATCATACTTTACTATTAGATTTTTCATTATTTTTTGATGTATTAATATTAGCAAATGAAGAAACATAAAGAATCAAATACAATGCTTGTTCATAAACTTACCTTACAGAAAAGGGGGTGTCCATGGAATATTATTGAACATAAAGCCTTGCCCTGGAGAACTGATATTTGCATTTAGTATGTGGAATTCCCTTTAATATGTGGAATTAAATGTTTTTGCAGAGAGATAATTTGATGAATTCTTAGACATATGTGAAGCTAAACGTGTTGATTCATTTACAGCTGTAATTAATCAGGGGTAGTCACCTCTCTGTTCAGACAGCTTTCTTACAAGTTACTTGTCACGTACATTTTCACTTGATTACTTTCATGATATATCGTTATATTTTAGTCAGCTTTCTGTCGTCCCCAAGGAAACCAGTCTATAGTAAATAATCTTAACTGGTATAATGGTGTATGACATCGTACGTGCTGTTAAGTTGGAGTGTTACGCACAAAAAGGGGCATCGAATTTAGAGTCTGTTAAGATTGAGTTTGGTTGTGAGTCCGCCACAACTAGCACTGTGAATTTTCTCAGTTCTTTCAGTCTTCTGGAGGGAATTTTCTCCCTTGAGAGAAAAAGTGTTGTTTATTTAAAAAATAGTTGCCTTAACTTCGCACTGTAGTGTTTTGATCTTGAGGAAAGACCATATATAAAAGTGTTTTGCATTTACTCAGTGATATCGGAAGCAGAATGCTACATAGTTTTTACTGAAATTTCATTTCAGACGCTTATTATGAGCGTAATTTTCCAATGCAAAGCGTATATGCTAATGTTCCAAGAAGAATATAAGTTTCCTTGCACCTAAACATTGGCAGGTGAGAGGAGGCAGAAATCTAATAATGACAGATAATTAGGAGCCTGCTCTGGGTCATGGTATGGATGATCAAGAGGCATTCTACTGGCTCTGAAATGTGTTCAGGGAATGTTGCTGTGGGGATATTTGCAAAAAAAGTTATTTTTCACATTCTGTGCTACTAGTGGACTTTCTTAAACCTGCTGGAAAACGAACGTGCTTTTTATTGATTCATGTGTGTCATGAATCAATAAAATGTGGCCTGACACACATTTGTAAAGTTTCTTAAAACGTGATGAAAATGATGCAACGGGCCTGTTTTTAAGCTCATCAGCTGTCGTTACTGTGAGTGTATGTTACGTGTGGCCCAAGACCAGTCTTCTTGCAACGTGACCCAGGGAGGTCACAAGGTTGCACACCGATGATGTATGTGATTTTCTTTTTAACTTTGCCAGGGCCACGTGATAAATGACGCCCTTAAACAACCGCTGGTGATCTGGCTTGCTCTCTCTTTTCAAATATGAAAAAGAACTGTAATCCACAGAATAGAATTCAGGACACTATATAATAGACTTGTAGAAGCACATGTACCATCAGTGCTTCCCGTTGGGACACTGGAGATATGATATCACCCACAGGAGGGGAGAGGAGCCCTTCAGGGAGACTGAAAAAATGAAAGCCATAAAATGAGGGAATCGAAAGGACCCAATTACTTTTCAGTTCAGCTGGTGGCTGCCATGTTGCGCTGCTTGGGTCCAGATGAAAACTGCGCAGGTCAGAGTTAAGTCGGTTCAGTGAGCGATCGCACGATACATAATGAGCTGCTCTCCGGTGAGTCAATCACTACTGACTGCCTCTTCAAAATGTCAGAGCTGTCAAGGTCACTTGGTGTTCGGCTGATGGGGTCTCTCACACGCAGTCTTTAAATGAAATCTGAGGTCTCCGAACAGGATCGTCGTCTTCTTTAGAGGCCATATTTGAATCAATAATGTTTTGGCCACTGCAGTGGGGGAGTGACGTGGGTTGATTCAAGTTTGCAGGCTGTTGACAGTTATCCATTAAAGCGATTACATCAACGCATTGGGCTGGTTAGACATCAATCATGAGGCAGAGGCCCAATACATGCATATTTTTTTCTCTGACGTTATGGCCTCACCAAAGCCTTTGGAAGTTGTTTCCAGAGCATTTTACACTCCAGAACGAGGATTTAAAGAGTGAGGTATCGTGGAAAAAGAGAAGCCTATCAGGAGGAAAAAGAAGCAACCAAAGGGAATAAAGCTGGGCTTTGATAAAATTAAGCCTTATTATAAGTATTAAAGGGACACAGTATGGTTCCTCTGAACAAGCGTCATCGGTCACTCCTTGTGATTGCTCTTAAGGGAACTTTCAGGTCCTCTTCAAGTAGACCACCGATGGGATCTCAGCTTGGTAAAAATGTGCTTAGTTACAAATGCAACAGGTGGGACGGACTGTTTCGATTTCTTTTCCTCTTGAAGTAACTGTAAAGTAACACCAACTAAAAGCTTTTCTACGGAATAATCCATGTGCCTCGGCCTTTCCGAGTTTAGCTTACGGGCCCTACATTGACCAAAACGAATTGGATTCCCTTTGCTTGATTTCGTTAGTGGGACTGCTCTTTGGCTCCGTGGGAACCTTCAGTTTTCCTCCGGAGCGTGTGGGAGCCCAGGACGATTAGCCTTGGCTGTAACAGCAGCGCAGGGCTCACGGGAGGTGCCGCGGGCCGCCGGGCGCGGCTGGACAAAAGGGAGCTGCGCCACGGCGTACCAGGGGCGTTGTCTCTGGGGCCCTCAATAACTTCCTTCCAGGCCGAATGACTCATACTTGCATGTTGCATTCGGTCAACAACGGAAAACAGAAAGGCAATGAAGTTGGAAAAGTTTTGCTCAATCAGTATATTGCTTTCCATTTCAATGGAACGCGAATATGGAAGATGATCCCAAATTGCATCCTGAGTGGCGAGAAGCAAGAATAATACAGCGCTCCAAAAAAAAAAAAAAATGAAGGGGTTAGGTTTTTCTTGTTGGTATAATTTGCTTTGCAATGCTTTCTTGAAAATTGAGATATTTTATACTGCATTTATGATTCACATTTTTGTATGAATATAAAGAGAGTGATGGGAAAATACGTATTTGTAGAAAAATCACCCTGAATTGAGCTGGCTTTCTTCTTAATTTTTTTCTCCCACCAACTATAATCCTACTGGTACTGTGTTCACAATTTGAACAATTCGAAGTGTTAGGAGGTCATGGAATCATGTGGCTTCTCTTTCACCTGCTCATTAGCAGACCTATAATTTTAGGGAGACCTCAATTGAGACCCACATAACCAGTTACACAAACTAGTCTGTCATTTCCTAATCTGAGTGCATGCCAAGAGTGCACACTTGACAAATTATACATCTACGAATGCTTTGGACTATATGAATTTCCAAATAGAGTCAAAATAATACCCGGGAGGTTACTAATAACATTCGCCACAGAGGCGCCAGTGATGGTTGGTCTGTGGCTGCATTTCCCATTTCCAAACTGGCCCCAGAGCCGCTCTCTCCTGAGAAATAGTCCATCTCCTTTCATGTTGAAGATAATGGCACATAATACCTCAGCTATCTTAGGACTCAGAGGTATCTGTCATCTATAAATGGCCTTTATTGTAGTATACATTTGGCATTACACCTGCACATATAAAATTTCCATTTGTAAATGAACCTTTATTCTATAATGTAGTGAGCAGTTTTGGGAAATCAGTCAAGATCTATTAATATTAGCAATGCATATTTGTTAAGTTATACATTTGGATAATTTCAAAATGTATTGTAACTCGGTAATAACAGCTAACATGTATGTAGCACTTAACTGAGTTTCAGGTCCTCTTCTATTGACACGTATTATCCCAGTCAGGTAACATTTGAATTCTGTTTTGCAGATTAGAAAACTGAAGCATAACATGAGACTATAGTAAAAATTCTTGAAGACATTTTGCGTGACAGAATCATAGGTGTCTATTATCAATATCTTTCAGTTTTACAAACATATAGCCTGCAACAAAAGCAAGCAATGTAAAGTATTTACTAACTCTTAAACCAGATACAGAGGACCTGTAATTTCATGTAGACTCTGAGAAAGAACTCTGAACATTCTAAGTGAAAGAACTAGGTTCTCAAATTCATGCAAATAAGAAACAAACGCATATATTGTGGTCTTCAGTGTAAAACATACATGCTGTGCTATGAAGAATAATCTCCTCCCCAGGAGGTCCATGTTGTAACCTGTGAATATGGTACCTCAGGCAGCAAAGGAGAATCAAGTGTACAAATGGAGTGAAGGTAGTTAACCAGCTGATCCTAAGATAGATCCATTAGCTTGAATTCTCCAGGTGGATCCAAGGTCATAAAAAAGCCCCTTAAACGTGGAAGGGGGCGGGCAGACCAAGAGGCCGCAGCGATGGGAGGTTAGCTGCACTGACTGCCGACGGCTTTGAACGTGGAGGAGAAGGGCTGTAATGGAAGCGAATGTGAGTGGTGTTTTCAAGCTGGAAAGGGATTCTTCCCTAGAGCTCCCAGAAAGGAGCAGAACCCTGCTGAAAACTCGAGTTTGGCCCAGCGAGACCCATTTCGGACTTTCGTCCCTCAGAACTCTAATACATACTTTTATTGTGTTAAACCACTACTCCGTGGCAATTTGCATAGCAGTGATAGGAAATCGGTAGGAAATTAATATGCATGCATATTTGTCCTGAATTTCTGAATGTTCTCCAATGTAAAGCAAAATATGTGAGAAATGCTCAGAAAAATAGTGATAATGTAGTCAATATGATTCTGGGTTGCTGTGGTTGGCAGATAACAAATTCACCTTGTAACTAAGTGCCAAAGATTTCTCTAAGTGCATTACATATGTTAATTCATTTAATTCTCACAGTACTGTATGATACGTTCCCTTACCTTCTCCAATTCATACATGACAAAACTGAGGAACAGAAAGTTTAGATAATTTTTGAAGTTCTCAGAACCAGGATTCAGGCTGGGTTGTTTGTTTGTTTGTTTTGTTTTGTTTTGTTTTTCTCTAGAGGCCATGCTATTAACCATTAATCATACTTCCTTTCAAAGGAGATTAAAAAAAATCTTGTGATGTGATTCATGTTGTAAACAATTTAAATGGTAGAGATTTTTGACACACATAACTAAAAAGGATTCTTGTCGAAATCCTGCCTTTATGAAGGAGGAAGGCCAGGACACCAGAGAAGTAGAATAATTTGAGCTCATGCAGCACAACTCTGATACCTGTCGTAACCTTTCCAAGACTTCCCGCCATTCCAGGTGGCTGATGGCGTGTAGGGTAAACGAGGAAAAAGCTACTGAGAATGCCGAGTCAGTGTAACACCTACAAAACCTGTCTCCAGCTTCTGACCTGCTCCTTCCTTAGACACGAGTCGGCTTCATAATTATGAAGGAGGAAGAATTGTATTCATGGGGCCCCGGTCACCAGGAGAGCATTCATAATTTGCCCAGTGTTGAAACCCAGACTTCGTCTACTTCGTAGTCCAAATAAATGGCCACACCAAAATACATCTGTTTCTCTGCACATATTTTTCAGTTAAAAAGAAAGAAGTCAAGACGGTCAGACATTTAGAGTGGAAATGAAGTGTTCAGGTTTATTCTCGTGATTACCCTTACCTGTCCTCACTGCTGTGAGCCTGTTCTTCACGGCTGCACGGGTAATGCTTCCCTCATAGGCAAGTAGAGAAGACTCAACCCTTTATTTCGGGGCTCAGTAAAACGAACAATCTGATCAAGCTTGGCTCTCCTGATTTGCATTCTCTGCAGGTCCTCTTAGTAAAAACGTAGTCTGATATCCTGCTGAAGAACATCTATTCATGTATATTATGTAAGGAGTGGTCGCTTTGAATAGAGAGGTTGCTATAAAGGCTATGAGTACTTTTATCAGACATGATGAGATATACAAGTAATTTCTATAAATGAAGATACAAATTTGGAGCCTAATTTGAATGCAAATACTAACTTCTGACAGGAACGAAATATGGGATTTATTACATTTACTGAACTTGACATTTAAAAGGAACTTGCCCAGGCAAGTACACTTTCAGGCAACCTCAGATTGCACTTTAACAGTTAGTTGTTTGGTATGTAAGCAAATAAATGTCTTTCTGGGGGAAATGAATGGCTGGTTTATCTTAGCTGAGAATGTAAATGCCATGGGTGACACTTCATAATGAATGATACATGCTCTGAAAATGTCGTAGAGAGATGAAGATTTCTGTTCAATATTGTGGTGTGATATCATATTCTTGAAACTGACATTAAATGGCAAATTTCAACTTATGGAATTCATTGCTCTGAGATACTGTAGAATTAACCAAATGCCATGGCTAGATTAGAGGAACCAATGAATTGCATACACATGCAAACAACATTAAAGAGGAGCAAGTGAATCAAATATTTAGGCATTGCGTATGTACATAAACTAATTTTTGCTTAATGAATCTCTTATATGTAGATGTCTTAGGGCATTTAAAAATGTTTTTATGAATTAGAGAACTTCAGAACCATAAACTGAATCTGATTAAATGGTGCCTAGCCTAGAAGGTAATGAACAATCTACTTTCTATACAGTTTAGTAAATAGATTCAAATTCTGAAAAATTGATTCTGTTTAGCTATTTCTTTCTAAAAAATAAAATTACCTGTTCTTCACTTATTTTATAAAATCATTTTAAGCATCTTGATAGTTGATGTGAATTATTTGGTTTTTATTCAGTTGTGCTAACATATTACATTTATAGCCTATCTGATGGTTGTGTATATAGAGAGTCTAAAAAGAAAATCAACAAGGTTTATTGGATTCTTAACTATGTGACATGTATTAATCTGAGCACTTGCACATCTATAACACAAGAGCCCTATGAAATACATTCCTTTTTTAATCCTAATTTTTAGGTAAGGAAACTAAAGCCCAGATACACTCATAAATTGCCCAAGATCACCAACCTGGGAAGTAATTGAGCTAGGATTCAAGCCCAGACAATCTGACTAAAGAAATGCAGTTTTAACTATTTTTATTGATTACCATGGCCACATTGGTCAGCAAAGTAGGTGACAGGCTTACCAGTACACTTAGAAAAGATTGAGACTTTCTATTAAAAATAGAAATCTGGGGGAATTAATGAAATTAATTTCATAGTAAAGAAAGTACAAAAGAAGTGAGATATGAATTAGCACGCTTAATAACTTAAGTTGTACAAACAGATTCCATGAGCCTATATGGAAAGATACATGGTAAAGATTTAGTCAACTCTAGAGACTTCATTTCCCAGAAAGTGGATTGGTTTTTTGTACTACTTT
Organism: Lyroderma lyra; assembly: GCA_004026885.1. Taxonomy (NCBI): domain Eukaryota; kingdom Metazoa; phylum Chordata; class Mammalia; order Chiroptera; family Megadermatidae; genus Lyroderma; species Lyroderma lyra. The sequence goes on from PVJL010015798.1 coordinate 21,716, forward strand.
ACTTCTATCAGTGTTATGCAAATTCGTGACATGTTTGTGATTGTATGTTCTTCAGATACTTGGCAGGCTCACCAATAGCCTCCATTAAGGAGAAGAGTTGAATGATTTATTAAAAAAAAGAATGGCAGAAATGATGGAAAGCAAGTTGAAATCCATAAGGTAGTAGGAAAACTGATTAATAATATATTACTACATATACATGATCTCAGAATAAATCCAGGAATTAGAAAGACAAGAAAATAGGCCCAAATAAGAGAAGTTTCTTCAAGCCAAAGTACTCTTTTAAAGCTGTAGATCCACACCACATGTTTATATTAATAGATCACAGTGAATTACAGAATATTCAGTGGATTAAAGAGATAGAAGTTGGTAAAGATAGGTAGAAATATATTTCAAATATAAAAATACCTGAATCTGGAAGCATATCTGATAGTAGTGGTAAATTGCCGTGTGTGTGTGTGTGTGTGTGTGTGTGTGTGTGTGTGTGAGAGAGAGAGAGAGAGAGAGAGGGAAATATTAGTAAAAGGATAAAAAATAACCATTTCCCCTAAGGCAGTAAGGGGAGATACATAGTCATGTAATTTGTTAAATATCAGACAAGGCAAGAGGAAAAGAGTAGGGGGCAAAAAAGATACTTTTCAAAGAGACATTTTAAAAATATTTTTATTAAAAATATAGCTAAGATACAGCATTATATTAATTTCAGGTGTCCACCACAATTTAACATTTGTATAACTAAAGAAGTGATCACTGTGCTAAGTCCAGTAATCATCTGACACCGTGCCATACTATTACAATATCAGTGACTATGCTGTGCTTTACATCCCTGTGACTATTTTGTAACTAGCAATCTGTACTTCATCCCTTAACCTTTCTCACCCACCCCTCCATCCCGCCTTCAAGCTGGCAACCATCAAAATGTTCTCTGTATCTATGACTTTGTTTGTTTATTTATTTTCTTCTTTAGGTTCCACATATACATGAAATTGCATGATATCTGTCTTTCTCTGATCCATTCCACTCAGTACAAGTCCCTCCAGATCCCTCCAGATCCCTCCATGCCCCTGCAGATGGCGAGAACCCATTCCTGGTAGGGGCTACAAAGTGATCCATGGTTGTCCACCGCCTGTGCTAGACCTGGAGAGGCCACACAGTAGACCGAGGATGGCTGCCGCCAGTACCAGGTCTGGGACAGCTCCACAAAAGCCAGGACACCGCGAGGCCCGCTGCCACCCACCAGCTCCCTTAAGGTTCAGGGCTGATGGAGCCTCACGCTGCATGCAAGCTGGGTGAGGCGGGGTCTCAGGGAGTCCCTAGAGTGGG
>PVJL010015799.1:0-23030 GCA_004026885.1 Lyroderma lyra
TAGAAGGTCTGTGTATCCCTGATCTTTCCAGATTTAATTTTTACTCTGGAGCACATGAACAATAATTTATATGTAGAATAGGAACAGCCACCATTTTCTCAGTATTGATGAATTTCTCTTCCCCTTAGATTTCCCCGTGTATAAACCATTTGCCTTGTTGCCTGACGCTAAATAGGAGAGTCATCCCTGGTTCTGGATTTAGGGTTTATTTGTTTCCCAAGTCAGGGGAATCTGAAGAGGTTTAGGGCAGTAATTTTGTGTCTCAGGATTCAGACTTACTGCTGGTGCTGCAGTCAAGTGAGACTATACTGCTAATAATTGGACCTCAGAAAGTGTTCTCTTGTCTTCCTTCCTGATACTCTAATTCCTCTTTCTCCTGCCCATTCAAGAACTGTAGAGATTGCAGACGTCTCCAAAAACCATCATCTGGGTTGATTTCCGCTCCCACCGTCAGCATGTACCTCTTTTATCAATTTATCTTAATTTATCTGCCCTATTAATTGTTTTATTCTGTTTTCTATCTTCCATTCAATGATGGTCTAACTAGGCTTGAAAGAAAGAAATAGAACATAGGTTGGAATGATGCTTTCTAACATTGCTTTCTTCTTTGTTTTTTTTGTTTGTTTGTTTGTTTTTAAGATTTATAGAAGTTTTGTGTCAGACTGAAGAGAAGAGACGAGCAGACTCAGAGAGCCAGGTAACTTAGCGGAGAATGCAGGGAACCTCGTGAGTTTCCAGGTAACCTTGACACTGCACAGTGGTAGAACGTGGCGATTCAGGACTACTTGAGTAGAATGGACATCTTCCTCCAGAGAAGCCCTGTGTCCTGGCAGAAGCGGTGATCCAGAGGCTGTAGGCATGGGCTCTCTCTGACTTGGCTGCCCACAGTCACAGCCAATGGACCACGTAACTTGGTGAATGGGAAGGGGAACTTGTTGGTACCAGCTCTGTGCCACAAAGTGGATGAAACTGTTGGGTTAATGTGTCAGAGCAGCCCCATTCTCCTGACAGAAACATAGACACATATGTGCACACACAAACACACACATGCACATGCCTGTATGTCTATGTCTGTGTGTGTGTGTAGAATCTCAGGTAACTGAGTGGAACTGATGTTACCAGCAAAACTCTCAAGTCTGTGTAGGACATATAGGATGGTTTGCTAAATGTAGGACAAGAGCCATGTACAGAGGGCTTAGCAAAGAGATTTAGAAAAGAGAGGTGTTTCTTCGGACATGGGAAAGTCAGCACTGAATCACAGAGGATAAAGAATGTAGGAGCTTTGATATTCTGGAGGATGACTTATTAATATGTAGATAAATCAGGGTTGCCTGTCCAAGTAATATTGACACGAGAAGCTATTTTCACGGCATAGGCATATGGAAGAAACATTGCACGTTTAATTGTTAAATATTTTCCTTTTATTGATTGTTAAGGAAACAGAGAAATTTAAACGTGTATCAGTAGATGTTGTGTGAGCAAGAGGTAGACAGTCTCTGTTTCCCTGATCTTTCCAGATATAATTTGTACTCTATAACTCATGCACAATCATGAATCTCTAGAATAGGACAAGCCACCAATTGATCAGTATTGATGAATTTCTCTTCACCTTAGTTCTCCCAATATATAAACAACGAGCCTTGCTTCCTAACACTAAATGTGGGTGTGATCCCTGGCTCTGGGTTCTAGGTTATTTGTTTCCCAACCCAGGAGAATTTGAAGAGTGTTAGGGCAGTAAATTTGTGCCTCAGGATCCAGGCTTACTAATGGTGCTGCACAGAAGTCAGACCGTCGTTCTAAGAATTGGACCTCAGAAACTGTTCTCTTGACTTCCTTCGTGATACCCTAATTCCTCTTGTAGTTTTTCCTCTTTCAAGAAGTATTAGAGATGGGAGTCCTGTCGGAATCAGCGTTGCTGTAGCCATTTTGTACTTCAGCTACAGCCACGTTCCTCTTGCTTGAATCCATCTTCGTTTACCTGTCCTATTAATTCTTTCCTACTGCTTTCTTTTTCATAATTTTATTTTTTCTTAATTTATTTTTATTGTTAGATTTATTGGGGTGACATCTGTTACAAAGGATTACATAGGTTTCAGGCATAAAATTCTACAGTGCATTGTCAACTTCTTGTATAATAAGTTAACCACCTAATCAGACTTTTTCTCCATCACCATATATTTAGCTCCCCCTCCCTCCTCTCCCACCTCCTCCCCTTTTACCCCTCCCCAACCCACTCATCTCCAAATAAACATTAAACTGTTGATTGTGTCCATGGGTTGTTTGTTTGTTCATTACTTTTTTCTTTGCTTTCAGTTTTATATTCCGCGTATGAGTGAAGTTCTACAGTTCTTGGTTTTTTCTGTCTGGCTTATTTCACTAAACATGATGATTTCCAGGTCCGTCCATTTTGTTGCAAATGGCAATATTTCATCTTTTCTTATAACTGAGTATTATTCCATTGTGTATATGTACCCCAGCTTCTTTATCCAGTCATATGTAGCGGGGCACTTTGGATGTTTCCATGTTTGGGCCACTGTGAACAGCACTGTGATGAACATTGGGGTACATAAGTCTTTGCGGACAAAGGTTTTCAAGTTCTTTGGGTGGATCCCCAGAAGGGGGATTGCTGGGTTAAATGGTAGCTCCATTCCCAATTTTCTGAGGAACCTCCACACTGCCTTCCACAGTGGTTGTACCAGTTTGCACTCCCACCAGCAGTGTACCAGAATCCCTTTTTCTCCACATCCTCTCCAGCATTTGTTATTCCTTGTCTTGTTGATAATGGTCATTCTCACAGGTGTGAGGTGGTATCTCATTGTGGTTTTGACTTGCATTTCCCTGATAGCTAATGAGGATGAGCATTTTTTCATATGTCTGCTGGCCATTTGTATTTCTTCGTGGGAGAAGTGTCTGTTTATGTCTTCTGCCCACTTTTCAATTGGGTTGTTTGCTTTTTTTGTTGTTAAGTCTTATTAGTTCTTTATATATTTTAGATATTAGACCCTTATCTGATGCGTTATTTGCAAATATTTTCTGCCATTCAATTGGCTGTCTCTTTGCCTTTTTGATGGTTTCTTTTGTTGTGCAGAAGCTTTTAAGTTTGATATACTCCCATTCATTTATTTTTGCTTTTACTTCCCTTGCCTTTGAGGACAGGTTCATGAAGTCTTCCTTGAGTCCTAGGTCTATAAGTTTAGTACCGATGTCTTCTTCTATACAGTTTATTGTTGCACGTCTTATATGAAGGTCTTTAATCCATTTTGAGTTAATTTTGGTATATGGAGAGAGTTCACAGCTCAGGTTCATTCTTTTGCATATGTTTTTCCAGTTTTCCCAGCACCACCTACTAAAGAGGCTCTCTTTTGCCCCATTGTATGTTTTTTGCTCTTTTATTGAAAATTATTTGTCCATATATTTGTGGGTTTATTTCTGGGTTTTCAGTTCTATTCCATTGGTCTATATTTCTGTTCTTCTGCCAGTACAAAGCTGTTTTGACTATTGATGCTTTGTAATATAAATAGAAGTCAGGAAGTGTAATGCCACCAGCCTTAATCTTTTTATGTAGTATTGCTTTGGCAATTTGAGGTCTTTTATGGTTCCATATAAATCTAATAATTCTTTTATCTATTTCATGAAAGTATGATTGTGGGATTTTGATGGGTATTGCATTAAATCTGTAGATTGCTTTGGGCAGAATGGCCATTTTAACAATGTTAAGTTTTCCTATCCATGAACAGGGTATATTTTTCCACCTCTTAAAGTCTGTTTCAATTTCTTTCAAAAGTGTCTTATAATTTTCTGTGTATAAGTCTGTCACATTCTTTGTTAAGTTAATTCCCAGGTATTTCATTCTTTTTGTTGTGATAGCAACAGGAATTGACTCCCTCATTTCTTTTGCTGTGGATTCATTGTTTGTATAAAGGAATGCTGTTGATTCTTTTACATTGATTTTGTATCCTGCAACTTTACTATATTCATTAATTGTTTCTAATAGTTTCCTGCTGGAATCTTTGGAATTTTTTATATAAAGTATCATGTCATCCGCAAATAGTGACAATTTGACCTCTTCTTTCCCAATTTGGATACCTTTGATTCCTTTCTCTTGCCTGATTGCTGTGGCTAGAACTTCCAGAACTATATTAAATAACAGTGGTGACAGGGGACATCCCTGTCTTGTTCCTGATTTTAGGGGAATAGGTTTCAGCTTTTCCCCATTCAGTATGATGTTAGCCGACGGTCTCTCATATATGGCCTTTATTATGTTGAGATACTTTCCTTCTATACCTATTTTATTTAGTGTTTTGATCATAAATGGATGTTGTACCTTGTCGAAAGCTTTTTCTGCATCAATTGAAATGACCATATGGTTTTGTCTTTGATTTTGTTTATGTGGGGTATCACATTGATTGATTGATTTTCGTATGTTGAACCATCCTTGTGCTCCCGGGATGAATCCCACTTGATCATGATGTATGACCTTTTTGATGCATTGTTGTATTCTGTTTGCTAATATTTCATTCAGGGTTTTTGCATCTGTGTTCATTAGAGATATTGGTCTATAGTTTTCTTTTTTTGTGTTGTCTTTGCCAGGCTTTGGTATTAGAGTAATGGTGGCCTCATAGAAAGAGTTAGGAAGTATTGCTTCCTCTTCAATTTTTTGGAAGAGTCTTCTTTGAATGCTTGGTAGAACTCGTTGGTGAAACAATCTGGTCCAGGGCTTTTGCCTTTAGGGAGATTATGTATAGTCATTTCAATCTCATTTCTACTGATTGGTCTATTTAGATTATGCAGTTCTTCTTGGTTAAGTCTAGGTAGGCTATAAGTTTTTAGAAACTTGTCCATTTCTTCTAGGTTGTCAAATTTAGTGGCAGAAAGTCCTTCATAATGCTTTCTTATCACCCTTTGTATTTCTGTGGTATCAGTGGTAATTTCTCCCCTTTCCTTTCTAATTTTGGATATTTGTGTATTTTCCTTTTGCCCTCTGATTAGTCTAGCCAGGGGTTTGTAAATTTTGTTGACTTTCTCAAAGAACCTGCTCTTTGTAATATTAGTTTTTTCTATTGTCTTTCTGTTCTGTAATTGGTTTAGTTCTGCTTTAATTTTTATTATTTCTTTCCTTGTGCTGACTTTGGGTGTTCTCTGCTTTTCTTTTTCTAGTTCTTTAAGATGGGATGCTAAGATCTGTACCCGTGATTTTTCTTGTTTCTTAAGATAGGCCTGTAGTGATATAAATTTTCCTCTTATTACCGCTTTCGCTGTGTCCCAATAATTCTGATATGTTGTATTTTCATTGTCCTTAGATTCTATACATTTTTCAATCTCTTCTTTTATTTGTTCTTTTATCCAGTCATTTTTTTAAATAAAGTGTTGTTCACTCTGCATGTATATGTGGTTTTCTTTGCTTTCCTTTTACATTTAATCTCCAATTTCAAAGCTTTTTGGTCTGAGAATACACTTGGTAGGATTGCAAACTTCTTGAATTTCCTGAGGCTACTTTTTCAGGTTGAAGAGCCCCCTTCAGTATTTCTTGAAGTGCCAGCCTTGTGCTGGCATATTCCCTCAGCTTCTGTGTGTCTCAGAAGGTCTTTATTCCACCTTCATATCTGAACGATCATTTTGCTGGATAATTTATTCTTGGCTGGAAGGTTCTCTCTTTTAAAGTTTTGAATATTGAATTCCACTCCCTCCTGGCTTGTAAGTTTCTACAGAGAAGTCTGATGCCAGCCTGATGGGTATCCCTCTAAAGGTTATAGTTCTTTTTTCCCTGGCTGCCTTGAGAATTGTCTCTTTGTCTTTAGTTTTGGACATCTTTAGTACCATGTGTCTTGAAGAAGATCTGCTAGGGTCCAGGTATCTAGGGGACCTGTTTTCTTCTTGAATTTTGGGTTCCAGATCTTTCCATAGGTTTGGAACATTCTCATCTACTATTTGTTTGAGTACACTCTCTGTAGAGTGCTCTGCCGCTTCTTCCAATCCTATTATCCTGATAATGTTTTGTTGCACGGAGTCAGATAGTTCTTGCAGAGTTCTTTCAATCCTCTTCATTCTATATTCCATCTCTTACTCTTTTTGAGATGTTTCCATGTTCCGATCTTCTATATCACCAATTATTTTCCATCTGGTTGGCCCTGTTTCCTATGGCACTTATTTCATTTCTCACTTCTTCTATTGTATTATTTATCTCTCGCATTTCCACCTCGATCTTCCTTATGTTTTGCATTTCTTTGTTAAATCGTTCCTTTTCTTCATGGATTTCATTTCTTAGGTCATTCATCTCAGCTATGGCATTCCGCCAGTATGTTTTCATTTCTCTCAGAGCCTTTAGAACAGCTACTTTAAATTCTCTGTCACTTAGTTCAGCAAATCCTATCGCTAAGAAGCTGTCTTGATAAATTTCCTATTCTTTCTGAGGAGTTTTAATTTTTAAGGAATTCATCTTGTCTGCTGGGTTCTTCCTCTTTGTCATGAGGGCGTTATGTTCAGCATAGCCCAGCAGCCCTGATTAGTACTTTTGTGGGGTCTTGCTGTATGGCAGACACTAAGTGGGACTGGGGGCCAAGTTTTGGGAGAGAAGGGAGTTGTTTATTTCTTATCTCTGGACTCCTGGCACATTTGGAGGTGGTGTGCATCTATCAGGGTCCCTCTGCTTCCTACAATTAGGTAGTTGGTTGGGGAGACTGTAGGAGAGGGGAGAGGCCAGTAAAAAGTGTTTGGGGTCAGCTCCACCTAGTGCTTTATGCTAGGGAAGCTGGGCAATGTGAGCCGAGGCTGCTCTTGCTGGTTAGGGTGAATGCTATCAAATCTGCCTTTCGTCCCAGACCTGTTCCAGCAACCAGCCGTTCAAGGCGGAGTCTGCAGGCTCCCATTGCTTGTAGGCCCCAGGGGCGCATACGTGGGCATGCACCACAAGTCCAAAATGGTGGGCCTGACCTCACAAGTCCTGTGAAGGTAGCCGACTCGCCTCCGCAGTGGGCCAAGAACAGAAACCCCAGCCCTTCATAGCAGACGTGTGCGTTTGTGCTGTGGGTTACAAGGGCACAAGGGGCCCAGGTGCTGTCTCTGGGAATCCACCTAAGCCAGCGGTGGTTCAGAGTCCTCGCTCAGCCCTCTTGTTACTCAAAAGTTTCGGAGGTTGGCCTCCAAGCTCTATCCCCATCACACTGCTCTAAGGCCCAGCTCCCCCACAGTCTCCCACCGTTCTGCCACTTTGCTGGCTTTCACTCTTGTTGCCTCTTGGCCTGCCCACTCCTATGCACTGTGCTGCTCCCAGATAGTCAGCAGAAATGGGGTCCTGTCGCGATCCGTCTCTGCTCCCTCCCCTCTCTCCTGCGCGCCCTCTTCTCTCAAACTTTCAGGTGTTTCCTTATGATGCATGAATTTCTCAGCTGTCTTGTCTGTCACTCAGGGTCCCCTTTCTTGGCTCCTGGATGGCTGTTCAATTGTGTTTTCTGGGACAGGCTTCAGGGAACTCCTCCTTGGTGGGCCTTCTTGCACTCCCTCTCTCCTTCTGCATTCTATATCCCATCTACCTCTGATCATACTAGGTTTGAAATAAAGAAATAGATAATACGTTGGGATGATGCATTCTAAAATTCTTCTTTTCATATTTATAGAAGGTTTGTGGCAGATAGAAGAGAAGGGAGGAGAAGGGTCAGACAGCCAGGTAACCTCACGAGACTCCGGGCAACTTCTCAAGAATCCGAGTGACCTCGAGGCCCCAGAGTGCTGGAACACAGTGGCTCAGATGCTGTTTAAGTGAAACAGACATCCTGCTTCAGAGGACCCCAGTCTCCCCTCACAGGCAGTGATCCCGAGGCTGTGGGCATCAGCTGTCCGTCTTGGCTGACTGCTACGGACATTGGAACACACTCACATAGCAACAGGTAAGAGGGAACTCGGCACATACCTCCCTCTGCGCCGCAGAGCAGAAGCCCACTGTCTGCTGTGATGAAACCTTTATGTGAGTGCATCAGAGCAGCCACGGTCTGCTGACAGAAACATATATGTGTATGTGCAATAGACGCTGAGTTAACCGGAACTCAAGTGATGGGAAATACACTATAGAAACCTTTTGCTTGAACGTGCCAGGTAACTTTACCCGGCATCTAAAAATCCGTATGGGTGCCTGGTACCTGAGCCTCTCGTATATCTATGTGTATATACAGACCTATACATACACATACATATACACACAGGCACACACGCGCACACACACACATATTGGCCTAGGTGTGGTGGACATCAGCCTGTGTCACAAATCCTCATGTCATACACGACACTTGTGTTTCCTCAATAGTTGTGTCATTTTAAATGGTCCGCAGTGCAATACAGTAGCCTTTGAGTGGCTTTTTCTCTGCCCCTCCAGGAAATATTGATAGGATGTTGTTCATCAGTCAGTTGACCTTTCAGCTCTTCACAAATGGTGGAATTTGAGTGTAATTTTCATTCAGTGTCACATTTTTAATTTTTTACGGGTTTTTTGGGAGGTGGGGTGTGGCCCTTTTGCCAGTTTGTTGATTCCAGATGAAGGTGAGTCTATTGTATTGATTTTCTTACCCGAAGTTTACCTAAACCTGGACAAATACACTGTCTTCCACCATGGTACCTTTGACATCGCCCACAGAGCCCCATTGCTTCACGACGTGTTTCATGATCCCATTCTCTGATTTATATTTTTCCCCAATCCCCAATCTCTGAATTCTGATACATTTCTGGGCCTAATATGTAAACACAAAACTGTTAATTGGCTTTCTCCGTCCTGGCACCAGTAATACTATCCTTTCTCTTCCAGGTGTTGATGCTGTATATGCCTTATTAGCATATCAGAATGTCTGTACGCTAACACACCATCCCTTCATTGTCTGAAGTCCAGTGCAGGATCTGTATGGAAATCCTGATCGAAGCGATAACCATGCCTTGTGAGCACACGGTTTGTAAGCCATGCTTCTGGTCAATGATCGATAATGCAAATATGTGCTGTCCTTTCTGTCACCGCCGAATCTCTCCATGGGTCACATACCATACTGAAAGAAATACGCTTGTCAATATGGAACTGTGGGAGACCATTCAAAAACACTATCCAAGGGAATGTCGTCTGAGAGTCTCTGGCCAAGAATCTGAAGACATCGGTGATGAGGCTCAGCCAATCCATGTGTTAAGTTGTCCCAAGGAATTGAGGAGAGAATACGAGGAGGCGCTAAGGAAGATGGAGGCAGAGCGACGAGCCAAAAGGGAAGAAGAAAAAGCTGGTAAAAAATACATATGGAAATTATTCACGGTTGAGGAAGAAGAGGAGGAAACAGAGTTAGAGAAAGTGAGAAGAGTCTTCGAAGAACAACTGAAAAATAATGAACTGCCAAGGAAAATGATGAGAAGTGAAGATATTTCCCAAAGAGAAAAAGAGGAATCTGCCTTTGAAGCCATTGGGGATGCATCCAATTCTGCACAACGAGGGAAGACATTCCCCAGACCTTTCTCTGACCAAAAGGAAACACAGGTCACCCTGATCCCAGATACATTAGAGAGGCAGAAGCAAGAACAACAAGATTGGCTATTGGCATTACAGCTCCAGAAAGAGTTGGATGAAGAACAAGGGACACCATATTGGCCTAAAATGGACAAATGAATCTTGCTTATGGGCTAGATCCTCAGGTCTAGACAGCCTGCTAGGTGGACAGAGGGAGAATTCCAAAGATAGAAGCTCCAAATGACACACTGATGTAGAAAATTCAAGACCTCAGAGAGGCTCAGAAGATTAAAATGTGCAAACTTCTTTTCAGATCCAGTTGTAACATTCAGTTCATGTGAACACAATGATAGCAGAGTGTACCAGAGATGGTCACAATAGTCTCCAAAGTGCTCATTCCTTAACACCTAGTGAGTCACCTCAAACAAGTTTTTTTCAGAGGTCTCAGAGATACCCAAAGTCGTGCGTGGGTAAAGTGATTGTTTTAGAATCTAGTAAAGTTAGACTTTTAGTGAAATTCTCTTTTGTTGTTATTGAATGCTAATAAAATATTCATTAATTGTGCTCTGTGGGCTCACTCATTGTCCTTAATTAAAAGACTGTGTGGTTACAGGGGAGGAAACTACACATGTGATTCTGCCATACTCAGTGATAAGCAAGAGACCCAATCCTCTTCCCATAAATGTGATGTGCTAAGTTTGCCAATCCTTCTAGTTACAAAAAATGCCTGGGCCCACTCCCAGGAAATCTCCAAGTGCCATTGTCTTTCCCAGATTGTGCATGTTTTATGCCCTTTGCTCACCTATTTGTCCCTTAGTAATCAAACCAAGTTTATTCCATAACAAGTAGTGAAGGGATCCAGGTTTCAAATCTACATTTTCCTAGTACATACCAATGTATTTACAGAGCATGTTCCATGAAAATACAGGAATCTAATTTCCATCTTTGAATTATTGGAACCACTATAACAATTTCTTTAATTTCAAGAGGCCTGGAATCAACATGAAATCAGAAACATCAGAATTTTCTGGAAAATTAAGATTGAGAAAAAGACTAGTATCTTCACGTCAAAGTGGTTAAGAGGTGGGGGTAGGCTAAGCGGAGGATCAATAACTTGTAAGAACTGGATCTGAGAAGATGGTCAGAAACTAGTTCCAGGATGGAGTAGCATCTTTCCTTGGCAACCTAATCTAACTGGTTAGAAGTTAATAAATTATGTTAGCCTAAAACGCCAAGATTTGGGGACCTGTTGTATTTTCAGTTCTTATTTTAGTTAACGTAAGACAATGTTGGAGTTTAGTAACAGTGCAAAGGATTGGGTAGGAGCATGAGTACTGAAGTCAACAGAACATCTAGTGATCCTCAGACCACGCTTAACCTCAAGATGACATGAAAACACAGGTTCGCATCTGGACAGTAAGTCTAGTGCTGAGAGAGGAAAAGGGATTAACCCCGCCTCCACAATTTATTCTACTAAGCTCACCAATAGGTTAAGCCACCCCTCTTCTAGTAAACATAAAAGCCAGGAATATGACAGTAGGGAAAGGCCTGCCGGGAATAGATGAAGTGGAGAACCCACCCCTCCTCCAAAAATTTTTTTTTAATTCATTTTTATTGTTAGACTTATTGGGGTGACATCTGTTAGCAAGGATTGCATAGGTTTCAGGCATAAAATTCTACAGTGCATTGTCAACTTGATGTATAATAAGTTCACCACCTAATGTGAGTTCTCTTTCCATCACCTTATATTTAGCTTCCCCCCCTCCTCTCCCACCCCCTCCCCTTTCTCCCCTCCCTAACCCACTCGTCCCCAAATAAACATTAAACTATTGATTGTGTCCAGGGTTATTTGTTTGTTCATTTCTTTTTTTCTTTGCTTTCAGTTTTATATTCCGCATATGAGTGAAATCATGCAGTTCTTTGTTTTTTCTGTCTGGCTTATTTAACTTAGCATGTGTGAAACCTGTCATTTCATCTGTCTGAAAACATAGGAATTCATTCACCAATCACAAGAAACCATCTTGTTGCCCTAACATATAATGAACAAGGTATTCAGAGCTAGACCCAACTAAGCTACCATACCAGGTCTTTGCATATGTTGTGTGTTCAGTCTTGGCTTCCAGTAAGCCTAGCCAATCACCATCAGCTTCTTCATTAGAGTACTGTGCCACTTAAACTTTTAAGCAGGCCAATGCAATGATTGCTTGCACTATGCTGTAACTTGTAAGGTATAATTTACTGCTTGTCCCTCAAATATTCTCTGCTCTAGTGAAAAACAGAAACCTATCAAATGCCCTTTAGACCCGCAGTTCTCTAGAAGTCAGAGAAAGGAGTGATATGCATTCTATTGGGTGAACAAAAAGGCTTTGTTGAAAAATGTCCTTAAGGAATAGGTTCAAATTAGATGTAAAAAGTATAGAAGGGAAGATATTTCTAGATGGGTGAATAACGTGGAGAAATGAAATTAGTGTGAAGAAGAAGAATTCATGCAGAATTTTCATGATTGACGGTTGGTGGAAATAAGGGTGGAGATATGGGGCAGAGTCCAAACATGGGAATCATGGAAAAGTATTCAAGACCGATGCACTGACCAATGTGTCATTAATGAGTCTTGTGCAGAAGAACTCTGTGTTTAAATTTGCATGTTAGGATATTAAAGGTTATGTAAGGAAAGGGAAGATACCAGGAAATGAAACAGGCTGTTGTGTGTAGGCTTAACTATACACAACAAATGGAGAGAACTACAAAGGGAAAGAAAGAAATCCAGAATGATACCAGTAGATCAGAGCACAGATTTTGCCCCAGAATATGATAGATGACACAGAAAACCCACAAATGAGGCTACGAAAGAAATGAAAAACACCTGGAGAAGCTATATCCATACCTATCATTCAGGTGGAAATGGAGAATACTTGTCATTCATGCTCAGCTCTGAGATACCGTAAGGAAAATTTTAAACCATGAAAGAAAGATGTAGAACAAGTAGTTGATTCTAATGTTTTTCTCACAGATGTCAGATGTGAGATACTCCCCCCAACAGACAATACTGAAGAAAACATAGATAAAAGTATATTCAACACTTAACTGTTACTATTTTTTTCTTTGTACGCATTACGTAGTTCATACTTTTAAATTTCCTCTTTGGGTATATGTGCTAATTGAAGCCAAGGAAAGCATTCTAGAATGAGAAGCCAGTGGGGTCTATGAATGTACCTCGATTAGCGAACATGTAACATGTACTGGCTATGTACAATAGGTCAACCTACACAGGAGTAGAGAAAGAATGGGCAGAAATCCAGAAACTCCCTGGGATGCTCAGAACAGGATATTGTTATGATGTTTTGTGTTGAGTAGTGTTCAATCATTCATATATATATGTAAAGTTGTAGTTGTAATTGTAAAAGAGGTGAGGATTTCTGCACTGGAGAAAGTCACTTTATCTGCACTGTCATTGAAGATCTTGGTGCAGTGAAAAAAATGAAAGAGATGTATAGATGGGAAGTGAACATCGCTGATTAGAGGTCACATAAAATGTGAATTATAAGGTTTGTTTTCTTTAGTGAAACTGATGACAGTTACCAGATCCATTTTTATGGAGGGATGGGGTAGACAGCTAAATTGAAGTAGATGAGTGAGAGGTAACTAAATGGAGGCACTGTGAATGAGGGCCGTCGGCAAATTAGTCTTCAATAAGGTAAGGACAGCTCCTTTATCCTGACGGGGACAAAGGTGATTGGCCCTTTGAAGTCTCAAGGAAAGGTGTGCAGTTTGTGCTGGGAAAATGAGCACATTTCCTACTAAAAGTTTCTTTCTACTATTCTCAAGTCTCAGAAGCCTTCTACCTCTTTCTGCATAAGCACAGAATGGGAGAGAGAGAGTAAGAGATTTGAGGATAGTAGAGAAGTTTTGAAATAATGACTTAACCAGACAAACATGTAAGGATACTGACTAGTGTTGTAGTCCTACATGCTGAAGGTCATGAGTGTAACTTACACTGAGAGTCATTGAGTGGATGCTATGGCAATGATGGGCTATGAAATCAATGCTGGATAAGGGGCCGGTGACGAAAGGCAGGATCTGAGGAGATGGGAAAAAGTACAGGGCCAAATGACTGGAAGTCTTCCTGAACCTCACGAATGACCACTGGGGAAGCAGTTCAACAAGCACGTTGGAAGATTATGAGGTCAAAGTCAGGAAAGGACTATAGTGATTTCTTTTTGTTACAATATTTGTGAATGACGGTGAGGTTCAAGTCAGAATTGTGGAAATGCCTGACTCACATGCAGTGGAGGAATAAAACTTATTGAGGTTCTTTGAAGAACTGAGAGGTCCTGGTATTTATGGGATGACCCATGTACATGGAGAGTCACCCAAGTCAAGGCAGTCATGTAGACAGAAGAAAAAACAATATTATGCCCCCAATGGCAAAGTATTTAATAAAACAAGGAGAATGGCAGAGAGGTGGCTGGTGACAGAGACAAGGAAGCAGAGAGTATGGTATAATCGAATGCCAACATAATTAGCAACAAAGCCATAATGAGTTGTTGAAACTTTAGGGGTTTTTTGTTGTTATTTTTGTTTTGTTTTGTTTTGTTTTTTGATAAAAGAAGACATTGCAAGAGTAAGAGAAGTGAAAATGGCAATAAAGACCAAAGAGGACACAAACCTGTCAACTGAATTGGATATATTTAGAAAATACACATTTTAGAGTGCTGGGGGGAATTAGCGTCAGGGAAGATCCAGAATTCCCTTCAGAACATGAATGTAATGCTTACGTGTAGCTTTGTGGAAACAATGTGGCTGATCCACGAGAAGAGTGGCTCATCGTGAGAGAGTCAGTACACCTCGCGAGAGTCAGGGTAACCTCGCGAGAGCCCTGATAACCTCGCGAGAGGCCGTGTAACCTGATACCCCCGAGAAGTGGCACGTGGGGACTCAGGCGCTCCCTGAGTGAGAAGGAGGGAAAAAAGGACGTCGTCCTTCAGCGGATCCCTGAGTCCTGGCAGAAGCGGTGATCTGACGGCGGTGGCCATCGGCTGTCTCGGGTTTGGGTCCCGCATCCGCAGCCAAGGAAGCACCCTCAAGTGGCTGACAGGTACGAGAAAATCCTGGCGGTACCTCTCTGCGCCACACAGCTGAGGCCCACCGTCCACCATGATGACGTTGTCATGTGAAAGCGTCAGAGCAGGCCCGTCCGCTGACAAAAGTAGATATATATGTGTCGGTATATATTCAGTAGTCTCCCCCCGCCTGGCAGGATGACACCGTTAAGTTAGGGCGTCAGAGCAGGAGCGTCTGCTGACATAAGTATTTATATGTCTGTGTATAGACAGGCTTCTCCCACCGTCCGCCATGTTGAAACGGTTAGGTCAGGGGTCAGAGCAGCCGCGTCTGCTGACGGAAATAATGTGTGTGTGTGTGTGTGTGTGTGTGTGTGTGTGTGTACGTGTGTACATTCTCAGGTATCCGGAACTCAATCAACAAGTAAACCCTTAAGTATCAACAGCTAATATAGGATTTCTTGCTCAGTGTGGGAGAGGAGCCATGTATAGAGGGCACAGCAAAGAGACTTGGAAAAGAGAGGTATTGCTTCAGACATGGGAAACCCCGCAGAGAACCACAGAGGATAAAGAATTTAGGAGCGTTGCCATTCTGGGTGATGACTTATTCATATAAAGATAAGAGGGGTTTGCCCGTCTGGGTAATATTGACACCAGAAGCTATTTTCTTTTGATAGGCATATGGAAGAAATATTGCATGTTTAAGTGGTAAACATTTTCCTCTTTATCCCCGTGTATAAACCATTTGCCTTGTTGCCTGACGCTAAATAGGAGAGTCATCCCTGGTTCTGGATTTAGGGTTTATTTGTTTCCCAAGTCAGGGGAATCTGAAGAGGCTTAGGGCAGTAATTTTGTGTCTCAGGATTCAGACTTACTGCTGGTGCTGCACACAAGTCAGACCGTCGTTCTAAGAATTGGACCTCAGAAACTGTTCTCTTGACTTCCTTCATGATACCCTAATTCCTCTTATAGTTTTTTCTCTTTCAAGAAGTATTAGAGATGGGAGTCCTGTTGGAATCTGCATTTCTGTGGCCGTTTTGTTCTCCAGCCGCAGACACATTCCTCTTGCTTGAATCCATCTTTGTTTATCTGTCCCATTAATTCTTTCCTTCTGCTTTCTTTTCTAATTTTATTTTTTTCTTAATTTATTTTTATTGTTAGGTTTATTGGGGTGACATCTGTTAGAAAGGATTACATAGGTTTCAGGCATACAATTCTACACTGCATTGTCAACTTGTTCTATAATATGTTCCCCACCTAATGTGAATTCTTTTTTCATCACCATATATTTAGCTTCCCCTCCTTCCTCTCCCTGCCTCTCCCCCTTCTCCCTTCCCTAACCTACTCATCCCCCAAAAAACATTAAACTATTGGTTCTGTCCATGGGTCATTTGGTTGTTCATTTTTTTTCTTTGTTGCTTTCAATTTTTATATTCCGCATATGAGTGAGGTCATAGTTTTCTGTTTTTTCTGGCTGGCATATTGCACCAAGCATGATGATCTCCAGGTCCATCCATGTTGATGTAAATGGCAATATTTCATCTTTTATTATAACTGAGTAATATTCCGTTGTGTATATGCACCACAGCTTCTTTATCCAGTCATCTGTCACGGGGCACTTGGGTGGTTTCCATGTCTTGGCCACTGTGAAAAGCGCTGCGATGAATATTGGGGTACTTAAGTCATTACGGACAAAGGTTTTCAAATGTTTTGGGTAGATCACCAGAAGGGGGATTGCTGGGTCATATGGTAACTGCATTCTCAATTTTCTGAGGAACCTCCACACTGCCTTCCACAGTGGTTGTACCACCTTGCACTCCCACCAGCAGTGTGCAAGAGTTCCTTTTTCTCCACATCCTCTCCAGCACTTGTTATTCCTTGTCCTGTTGATAATAGTCATTCTCACAGGTGTGAGGTGGTATCTCATTGTGGTTTTGATTTGCATTTCCCTGATAGCTAATGAGGATGAGCATTTTTTTCATATGTCTGCTGGCCACCTGTATTTCTTCATGAGAGAAGTGTCTGTTTAGTTCTTCTGCCCACTTTTTAATTGGGTTGTTTTTTGTTGTTGTTAAGTCGCATTAGTTCTTTCTATATCTTAGATAGTAGACCCTTATCTGATGCATTATTTGCAAATATTTTCTCCCATTCAGTTGGCTGTGTCTTTGCCTTGTTGATGGTTTCTTTTGCTGTGCTGAAGCTTTTTAGTTTGATATAGTCCCATTCATTTATTTTTGCTTTTACTTCCCTTGCCTTTGAGATCAGGTTCATGAAGTCTTCCTTGAGTCCTAGGTCTATAAGTTTAGTACCTATGTTTTCTTCTATACAATTTATTGTTGCAGGTCTAATATGAAGGTCTTTAATCCATTTTGAGTTAATTTTTGTATATGGAGAGAGTTCACAGCTCAGGTTTCTTCTTTTGTATATGTTTTTCCAGTTTTCCCAGCACCTCATAATAAAGAGGCTGTCTTTTCCCCCTTGCAGGTTTTTTGCTCCTTTATCTGAAATTATTTGTCCATAAATTTGTGGATTTATTTCTGGGTTTTCAGTTCTTTTCCATTGGTTTCTGCTTCTGTTTTTCTGCCAATACCAAGTTGTTTGGATTAATGATGCTTTGCAATATAAATTGAAGTCAGGGAGTGTAATGCCACCAGCCTTATTCTTTTTATGTAGTATTGCTTTGGCAATTCGAGGTCTTTTATGGTTTCATATAAATCTGATAATTCTTTTATCTGTTTTGTGAAAGTGTGATTGTGGGGTTTGGATGGGTATTGCATTAAATATGTAGATTGCTTTTGTCAGAATGGCCATTTTAATAATGTTAAGTTTTCCTATCCATGAACAGGGGATATGTTTCCATTTCTTAATGTCTGCTTCAATTTCTTTCGAATGTGTCTTCTAGTTTTCCATGTATAAGTCTGTCATCTTCATTGTTAAGTTAATTCCCAGGTATTTCATTCCTTTTGTTGTAATAGCAACAGGAATTGACTCTCTCATTGCTTTTTCTGAGGATTTGTTCTTTGTATATAGGAATGCTGTTGATTTTTATACATTGATTTTGTATCCTGCGACTTTACTATATTAATTTATTGTTTCTAATAGTTTCCT
Organism: Lyroderma lyra; assembly: GCA_004026885.1. Lineage (NCBI taxonomy): Eukaryota > Metazoa > Chordata > Mammalia > Chiroptera > Megadermatidae > Lyroderma > Lyroderma lyra. Next base: position 17,635 of record PVJL010015799.1, read on the forward strand.
GGTGGAATCTTTGGAATTTTTTATATAAAGGATCATGTCATCTGCAAATAGTGACACTTTGACCTCTTCTTTCCCAATATGGATACCTTTTATTCCTTTCGCTTGCCTGATTGCAGTGGCTACAACTTCCAGTACTATATTAAATAAAAGTGGTGACAAGGGGTATCCCTGTCTTGTTCCTGATTTCAGGGGAAGAGGCTTCAGCTTTTACCCATTCAGTATGATATTAGCCGAGGGTTTGTCATATACGGCCTTTATTATGTTGAGGTACTTTCCTTCTATACCCATTTGTATTAGTGTTTAGATCATAAGTGGATGTTGTATCTTGTCAAAAGCTTTTTCTGCATCAATTGATCTGACCATATGCTCTTCATCTGTTATTTTGTTTACATGGTATATCACATTGATTGATTTTCATACGTGAATCATCCTTGCTCCCAGGATGAATCCCACTTGATCATGATGTATAATCTTTTTGATGTATTGTTGTATTCTATTTGCTAATATTTTGTTTAGGATTTTTGTATCTGTGTTCATCAGTGATATTAATGTATAGTTTCCTTTATTGTGTGTTGTCTTTACCAGGCTTTGGTATTAGAGTAATGTTGGCCTCATAGAATGAGTTAGGAAGTATTGCTTCCTCTGCCATTTTTTGTAAGAGTCTGAGGACGATAGGTGTTAATTCTTTGAATGCTTGGTGGATATCATTGGTGAGATCATCTGGTCCAGGGCTTTTATGGATAGTCATTTCAATCTCTTTGCTATTGATTTGTCTATTTAGATTATCCAGTTCTTCTTGGTTAAGTCTAGGTAGGCTATAAGTTTTTAGAAACTTGTCCATTTCTTCTAGGTTGTCAAATTTAGTGGCAGAAAGTCCTTCATAATGTTTTCTTATCAACCTTTGTATTTCTGTGATATCAGTGGTAATTTCTCCCATTTCCTTTCTAATTTCGGATATTTGTGTGTTTTCCTTTTGCCCTCTGATTAGTCTAGCCAGGGATTTTTCAATTTTGTTGACTTTCTCAAAGAACCCACTCTTTATAATATAAGTTTTTTCTATTGTCTTTCTGTTCTGTAATTGGTTTAGTTCTGCTTTAATTTTTATTATTTCTTTCCTTGTGCTGACTTTGGGTTTTCTCTGCTTTTCCTTTTCTAGTTCTTTAAGATGGGATGATAAGATGTGTACTTGTGAGTTTTCCTGTTTCTTAAGTTAGGCCGGTGGTGATATAAATTTCCCTCTTATTACGGCTTTCGCTGTGTCCCAATAATTCTGATATGTTGTATTTTCATTGTCCTTAGTTTCTATACATTTTAAAATCTCTTCTTTTATTTATTCTTTTATCCAGTCATTTTTTTAAATAAAATGTTTTTCAGTCTGCATGTATATGTGGGTTTCTCTGCTTTCCTTTTACATTTGATCTCCAATTTCAAAGCTTTTTGGTCTGAGAATATACTTGGTAGGATTTCGAACTTCTTGAATTAGCTGAGGCAACTTTTTTTTTTTTCAGGGCGAAGAGCCTCCTTCAGTATTTTTTGAAGTGCCAGCCTTGTGCTGGCATATTCCCTCAGCTTCTGTGTGTCTCAGAAGGTCTTTATTCCACCTTCATATCTGAAAGATAATTTTGCTGGATAATTTATTCTAGGCTGGAAGGTTCTCTCTTTTAATGTTTTGAATATTGATTTCCACTCCCTCCTGGCTTGTAAGTTTCTACAGAGAAGTCTGATGCCAGGCTGATGGGTATTTCGCTAAAGGTTATAGTTCTTTTTTCCCTGGCTGCCTTGAGAATTGTTTGTCTCTAATTTTGGACATCTTTAGTACCATGTGTCTTGAAGAAGATCTTCCAGGGTCCAGGTATCTAGGGGACCTGTTTTCTTCTTGAATTTGGGGTTCCAGATCTTTCCATAGGTTTGGAAAGTTCTCATCTACTATTTGTTTTAGTACGCTCTCTGTAGAGTGCTCTGCCGCTTCTTCTAATCCTATTAGCCTGATGATGTTTTGTCGCACGGAGTCAAATAGTTCTTGCAGAGTTCTTTCAATCCTTTTGGTTCTTTATTCCGTCTCTTCCTCTTTTTGAGATGTTTCCATGTTCTGATCTTCGACATCACCAATTCTTTCCTCCATCTGGTTGGCCCTGTTTCCTATGGCACTTATTTCATTTCTCACTTCTTCTATTGTATTATTTATCTCTCGCATTTCCACCTCGATCTTCCTTATGTTTTGCATTTCTTCATTAAATCATTCCTTTTGTTCATGGATTTCCTTTCTTAGGTCATTCATCTCAGTTATGATATTCCCCCAGTATGTTTTCATTTCTCCCAGAACCTTTGGAACGACTACTTTAAATTATCTGTCCCTTAGTTCAGCAAATTCTATGCCTAAGAGGCTGTCTTCTGGATAAATTTCATGTTCTTTCTGAACAATTTTAGTTTTTAAGGGATTCATCCTGTCTGCTGGGTTCTTCCTCTTTGACATGGGGGCGTTATGTTCAGCATAGCCCAGCAGCCCTGATTAGTACTTTTGTGGGGTCTTGCTGTATGGCGGACACTAGGTGGGACTGGGGGCCAAGTTTTGGGAGAGAGGGGAGTTGTTTATTTCTTATCTCTGGACTCCTGCCGTGTTTGGAGGTGGTGTGCATCTATCGGGGTCCCACTGCTTCCTACAATTAGGTAGTTGGTTGGGGATGCTGTCGGAGAGGGGAGAGGCCAATAGAAATCATGCTGGGGCAGCTCTACCTAGTGCTTTATTCTAGGGAAGCTGGGCGATGCAGGCCCTAGCTGCTCTTGCTGGCTGGGGTAAATGGTATCAAATCTCTTTCTTCTCAGGCTTGCTTCAACAACCAGCTGTTCAAGGTGGAGTCTGGAGGCTCTCACTGCTTGTAGGCCCCTGGGGCCCATGCGTGGGCACTCACCACAAGTCCAGATCCGTGGGCCTGACTTCACAGGTTGTGTGAAGGCAGCCGGCTTGCCTCTGCAGTGGGCCAGGAACAGGACCCCCAGCATTTCTTAGGAGACGTGGGCTTGCGCGCTATGGGTCACGAGGGTGCTGGGGGCCCAGGTACTCTCTCTTGGGACCCACCTCAGCCTGCAGCTACTCAGAGTCCTCACTTAGCCCTCTTGCTACTCAAAAGTTTCGTAGTCTGGCCCCCAAGCACCGTCCCCAGCATGCTGCTCTAAGGCTGGGCTCCCCCACAGTCTCCCACCATTCTGCCACTTTGCTTGATTTCAGTCTTGTTGCCTCTTGGCCTGCCCCCTCCCATGCACAGTGCTGCTCCCATATAGTCTGCAGAGATGGATTCCTGTCGCAGTGCGTCTCTGCTCCCTTCCCTTTCCCACTCGCCCCGTTCTCTCCAACCTTCAGGTGTTTCCTTATGATGTGTGGATTTCTCAGCTGTCGTTGTATCTGTCACTCAGGATTCTCTTTCTTGGCTCCTGGACGGGCGTTCAATTGTGTTTTCTGGGACAGGCTTTAAGGCCCTCCTCTTCAGTCGCCATCTTCCCCTCCCTCTCTCCTTCTGCTTTCTGGTGGTCCTCCAACTCTAGGTGGCCCACTGGCTGACCTGTCTCCAACACGGAAGGCTTTCTATATCCCATCTACCTCTGGTCAAACTAAGCTTGAATTAAAGAAATAAATAAGATGTTGAGATGATGCATTCTAACTTCCTTTTTTTTCATATTTAAAGAAGTTTTGTGGCAGATCAAAGAGAAGGAAGGAGCAGACCACCTAACCTCACGAGACTCCAGGCAACTTCACGAGAATCCGAGTGACTTTGAGGCTCCGGAGTGCTGGAACACTGTGATTCAGACGCTGTTTAAGTAGAACAAACATCCTGCTTCAGGGGAGCCCCGCTTCCCCCCACAAGCGGTGATCCTGAGGCTGCGGGCATCGGCTGTCCATCTTTGCTGACTGCTGCAGCCATTGGAACACACTCACATAGCAACAGGTAAGAGAGGAACTCGGCACATACCTCCCTCTGCGCCTCAGAGCCAAAGCCCACTGTCCGCTGTCACGAAAACATTATCTGAATGCATCAGAGCAGCCACGGTCTGCTAATAGAAACATATATGTGTCTATGTGTATGTACAGTAGACGCTGAGTTAACCGGGACTCAAGCAACGGGAAATACTCTAAAGAAACCTTTGGTTTGAACGTGCCAAGTAACTTTATCCGGCATCTAAAAATTCGTATGGGTGCCTCGTACCTGAGCGTCTCATATATCTATATATCTATATATATATCTATATATCTATATAGATATATATATAGATATATAGATATATAGATATATATATACCTGTACGTCCTCATATACATACACAAACGCACACGTGCACACGCACACACACACGTACATATTGTCCTAGGTGTGGTGGGACATCAGCCTGTGTCACAGATTCTCATGTCATACATGACACTTGTGTTTCCTCAACAGTCCTGTCATTTTAAATGGTCCGCAATGAGATACGGTAGCCTTTGAGTGGCTTTTTCTCTGCCCCTACAGGAAGTATGGATAGGATGTCCTTCATCAGTCAGTTGACCTTGCAGCTCTTCACAAATGGTGGAATTCGAGTGTAATTTTTATTCACAGTGTCACATTCTAAATTTTTTTACTTTGTTTTGTTTTTTTGATTTTTTGTTTGTTTGTTTTTGTCGATGGGCAATTTTGCCAGTTGCTTGAGTCCAGATGAGGGTGTGCCTACTGTATTGATTTTCTTACCCAAAGTTTATCCTAAACCTGGACAAATATACTGTCTTCCACCGTGGTATACCATTGACTTCGCCCACAGAGCCCCTTTTGCTTGAAGACCTGCTTGATGCTCCCATTCTCTGATTTCTGTTTCCGCCCCCCCAATCTCTGAATTCTGATACATTGCTGGGCTTAATATGTGAACACAAAACTGTTAATTGGCTTTCTCCAACCTGGGGCCACTACTACTATCCTTTCTCTTTCAGGTGTTGATGCTGTATATGCCTTATTAGCATATCAGAATGTCTGTACCCAAAGACACCATCCCTTCGTTGTCCGAAGTCCAGTGCAAGATCTGTATGGAGATCCTGATCGAGCCGATAACCCTGCCTTGTGAGCACACACTTTGTAAGGCATGCTTCTGGTCAATGATCGATAATGCAAACATGTTCTGTCCTTTCTGTCGCCGTGGGATCTGTGCATGGGTCAGGTACCATACTCAAAGAAATACGCTTGTCAATATGGAACTGTGGGAGACCATTCAAAGACACTATCCAAGGGAATGTCACTTGAGAGTCTCTGGGCAAGAATCCGAAGACATCGTTGATGAGGGTCAGCCAGTCCGTGTGTTAAGTCGTCCCAATGAATTGAGGAGAGAATACGAGGAGGCGCTAAGGAAGATGGAGGCAGAGCGACGAGCCGAAAGGGAAG